>JASVER010000028.1:8680423-8981567 GCA_030449065.1 Oceanodroma leucorhoa
TTCTATSCACTTTTTTTGAGTTACTTGAGATTACTACGAGTGCATGATTAGCCTTTAAAATTTGAGTTTCTGTTTAATGGGGGAAATTCTGTTGGCGGTACTCCCAAGACAAATACCATTTAATTAGGGCAGGATTGGCGTGACATCTAATTTTCTCATCTGCATGGGGCTCTGCCTGCAAAATCTTGTATACTCTAGTGTGCCTGGTTCAGACTGATCCTCAATGACACAGCCCTATCCTTCAGGTAATCCAACCATATGAGCTTCTTAAATAAAAATAAATGCAACAACTTTCCCAGAGGGCACGTAGAAATTACTTACAGTGCGTTAGGACATGTTTTAAAAATGTACGTGGAACCACCATCAAAAGAACTATAGTAAAACTTTGCTATTTCTGGGTTATCCAATAATTCTTTATGATTTTCCAAGTCCCTTCTAAAAAGCTACCAATGAGACAAAACAAATTAGGTTGTATTGTAAACAAAACTATTTCTCTTTCCGTTTCTAATGGTGTATCAATAATATTTCGAAATCCTGACAACCAAACCACCAGTGAACCACAGTTAACATGTAAAAAAATGTTCAACAAAAGGGATTAGTGGCACAACAGACAAGTCAAGATTTGTGCATCTGCCATCACAGTCAGTGTCAGTCACCAACAAAAAAGAGATGTCTGCATAATTTAATCTGTTTTCTGGTCACCTACATTTCACGTGTAATGGGTATTGCTAGTTTACCATGAGATCAATCCTGCAATTCCTTTTTCCACTTCTTTTGGCTGGCATTCAGCTACTCAAAACACTCAACTCTTCTTAACAACAGGGGCAGGAGCTATATTTTCTTTTCTGTCCTATGGTGTTGAAAAGAATGCGGGTCCTCAACAAATTAATATTAATTGCAGGTCAGCTACTGAAGTAGTGGACAAAGCAACATTTTAGCCACTGTTTTCAGAATCGATATGTCAGCATCACAAACTCCCAGATCTGTTGCTGGAATGCTCTGAGAAGATGGTGGAGCTAAAGAAAATTGATGGTTGGAGACTGAACTGTGCGGAAATCCTTTCCTGGTGAGGGGTGCTTCAAAAACGTGGTCAAGCACAGCCAGTCTCCTGAGAACATGCTTTCTGGAAACGGTTCTCTTCGTCTTGCAGGAGGTTGTCAATGCCTGATACAGTCTAACGTTTTGCTGATTAAATCTACCCAGGAACTTCATTGGGAAAGTTTGCTAGCCCCAGAGAGGGAAGGTGGGGTCACCAAAACCCTCCCTGCAGCATTACATCAGGCACTCAGACATGCATTATGCTCCCTGGGAGGGGTTTAACCTCTCCAGGGTTTCTCACTGGGCGTAAAGTCATTTGCTCCCTTCAACCTCTGGAGGGACTTTGAAAAATATGGTCTGGACTTCCTCCGTTCGGAGAGAACCACAGTTTTGACAATGTCCCAGCTGGGGTAAGGAGCAAGCCACATGGCTTGTGTAGGAGTCAAACCTAAACCAAATCCTATTCAAAAAATCAAAGTCTCCAGAAATTTAGAGGTGTCTATACCTGCAGGGGCAACTTGGTTTCTAATTACCCTCCCTCTTCTAATCATCAACAATTGGCACAAATCTCGCTACTATTTGCAGCACTAAGCAGCAGATAACATGAGTCCTGTCTTGTTACATTCTCTCTGACCCGCTCTCCAAAGAGCCTAGAGATCACCTGTATGAATGGGGGGCGAAAAAAGCAGGGGGGAAGAGTAATTTTCCCTAGGTCATATGACAGCTTGTGGCAGAGCAGACAATAAAATCCCAGTCCCTTATTTCCAGCCCAAAAGATAGCACAAGAACAGGCTATGTTCTTTTAACATCTACTGCTAGTGCAGTTAAGGTCATATTTTCAGGCAGATTTAGGTTGGTTTTTAAATTAATTATTTTAATAGTATTTTGCATTCCATGTCACTCTTCATTCTGGTATCTCAAAGTGGCTTACACTAGCTAGTTAAAAGTGGCAACAAGCCTTACAGCAAGGGCTGAACTATACCTTTTCACAGTTGGGGAGCTCATAGCACTGAAAGTTAAAGCCATACAGCAAAGCTCGGCCCAGGGAGTTTTGCCTACTAGCCCAAAGATTTCCACCCACCCCCTCCTTCAGCTCCAAGGATACTAATAATTTCTCTGGAGCACCTATACGGAGCTGTTAAGTTGTGATGTTCAATCAGTGGCCCTCTATTGATTAAGGAATTTTGCTTTCTAGCAAAGTTTAAATGTAAAGAACTTTCTGTAGTACATAGCCACTAATGATGAACGTATTGCCTTAGTTCTCTGTAGTTCTTATCCTCTTAGGTGAGGAGAAAACCTCTGTGTGTGTTCCTGACCCATTTGCATGTCTCCTTGATCTGCTGAGTTGGTGTGGCAACTTGCTAGACAATGGTCAGCATTATGCGAGGCAACTTGCATTAACACTGCAGTCCACAACAGAACTGGTGTTCTGACAGGCACTAACCCAAAGCAAAGAGAAGAAAAGAATGGAAAACATTAGCCATAAAGAAAGATTGAATATAAGAAGTCTTCAGCTAATATAGCTTATCTAGTAGCTCTTCTCCAGTTCAAGCCAATACCTAGTTTGTTAAAAAAAAAAAACAAAAACAAAACAACAACTGCAAAACAGGCAGCCATACAAAAGAGTGAGGTTTAAAACTTTGACCAAACAAAAGTTGATTTGTTAAGCATCTTGCCCAGTAGTCACGATTATATCAAAAAAGCAGAACTGTGATCCATTAACGAACATCTAAAGGGATGCATGACATGGCTGGTTTTATTTGCAGTTGACACAAGGCTCTTAAATGACGTATCTGGGGATCATTTATTAATCCATGCCCGGTTTGTTTTCATGCTGTGTCAGGGAATCTAAATGGAAAACGGGTGCTTTGCTTTATCTCTGCAATTCTTTGTTTGGATGTTTGTTTGTTTTCAAAGCTTGCTTGTCTGATTAATAAGGCCAGTGTCATGCAGAATAAAAGAGGGATGTGTCACATTAGTTCTTCGCACAGTTAAATGTCCTCCTGGCTCAGTGACTATTTCTCTATTTCAGCAATCWTTTTCTAATTTATGTTACTTCCACATGATCTATAGGGAAAAAAAGAGTTGATTCCCATTTGAACAAGCTCAAAAGCCATGTACAATCTGATTCTTTGCTCTATTTAAGCATATAAACCAGGAATAACTCAAGTCAATATGTTTACACCAAAATAAATTAGGGGGACAATTGGGTATGTAAGATGTAACGAATGCATGGAATTTTTCTAGATGGTCAGACTCCTTGAGTGTAATCACAGCTTCATTAAAATCAATGGAAACCTTCACTAATGAAATCAGTGGGCCCCGAATTTCACCGGCAAGCTCAGACTCTGAGAAGCCATAGTTATCACTCTAAATGGGCAGACTTGAATTAACGGGRCCACTCCGTTTGTAGCTAATGGTGATAAAACTAATTGTCTGATTTCAGTATCTTTCTGAATTGTGACACTTATGGTTTTTAGAGCTAAAAAAAGGGCTTGGTGTATCAATATGGCAGCGGTGGCAAATGGGAAGAATTATGGCTTGCCAAATAAGAAGTTCAACTCCATRGAACAAGAGAAGGCATATTGCTCCTGGAGCTCCCTCTTCTTCCAGACACAGCCATGAAGCGGAATTTATGTGTGTAAAATATGACCTAATTTCTCAAACCATTTTCCACATTGCTGGTATCTTCTGAAGTGCTTTAGCACTCTCATCAAAGGAAGATGAGAGACTAATATGCATTTTTCAGTGCTATACATAGAGGAAAAAAAAAATATCTTTCCTGGCTTCCACAATTAAATAATATATCTCCTGTGGTATATTACAATTATAATAGCATTGTAATTGCCAACTGCTGTGAAACATAYTGGAGGGTGGTTTTAGCTTTCTTTTTTTAACCAGCCATCATACCTGCCCTAATAAATGACACATACTACCTATAAACTATAACTCTTGATTTCATTAATAGGATAAAGGCCAAACAGTGATCATAAGATAATTTATAGGAATAATTTACAGAAGCATAGATGACTGGCATATTGTCTGCTACAGAATAATCATTCTTCACCAGTGACACCGAAGATCAATAGTTCATTTATGGAAGATTTTCAACTTTTTTAAAAGAAAATTTASAAGAAAGTCGCTATATGGCAGAGCTGTGAGTCAAAATACTTAAGTCTCAAATCATAAAAATTTTGAGAACTAAAAATATTCCATGAAAATAAAACATTGATTTTTCTTTAATGAAAACTCATTTTCCACCTGAAAAATGGGGAAAACTCCATTTTCCCTTGAAAAAAATTGACAAAGTTCTCCAGCCAGTCTCTGCAGGATAGTAGCAAATGAGATGCTCCTAACAGCTAGTTACCCACTGGCACTCTGAGCCGTAATTAGTCAGTGGAAAATGCCTAATGTGCTGGTAAGTGATGTGATACCGGGATTTACAGATGTATTGTCTTAGTGAAATAAAATACGGCATCCTCTTGATGCAATACCACTGCAACATTCTGTTTGGTTTTTTTTTTATTGCAGCACTTCTCAGCTTTTACTTCTCAGCCCCCTGCCTTGCTGTGAGAGTGCACGACTGGCAGGACTACCCCGGTCTAACCAACCCAGTATCTGGTTTCTAACAGCAGCAAAGAGTGGGTGCCTTCAGGAGAATACAAGCACACCTCTAGCGTTCTCCTGCTTTTAACTCCTGCAATTTTCAAAATAATGGCACTTCTTGTAGAATCACATTGATGGAAAGCAGATGACAGGTTTCCTTCAAAATAGAGATTGAAAGCACTGGCACCATCTTCAGTGCAAAACAAAGCAAACAGTCATCAAACACACCACCATCTGCTAGAGACAAGACAATTCAAAGGAAATAGCCAAGAAATGCMGGAAGAGCTGAAGCGGTTGCTGACACAGGCTACCGAGTAGTAATTTAAGAGTTCTTAATTCTTAACTTTTAAGATCTTTTTTGAACTTTCAGACTTGGCAATCAAATCTGTCATTCTGGCAGTGATCCTAGTGAGGAAAGCCCATAAGCTTCTGTCCTTGATTCTGTATGCTACTGAGATCCAACAAGGAGTGTTTATGGGATTGATCATAAGAAATGTTATTTTGACCTAGCTGTGTAGTAAAACACCAAGAATTTGCTGCTCAACTATTCATTTTACGGAATACAATGATCAATGAAGAAAGCGCAGCTTATTTGTCTAAGGATCAGTAAGGTYTGGATCTCTGCTTTAATATAGTTTTTGTGAGTGAGCCAGCTGCTGAGGATAAAGCGAGGATCAGGTGTCTCGCAGAGCTGAATACTTCTTTCACAAACACTTAGGGCTACAGTCAGGGACCACACAAATAATGCATCCCATCTCATCGCGTCCTGGTTTCCTGACTTGAGTCTACAGACTCATCTGAAGAAGTGAATTACCAAGRAAGATGAGGCGGGAGAAAGACTGGTTGTCTGGAAGGGCCTTCGCAGGCAAAGATGCAAACTGTGCAACTTTTATCTTCATCTGCTAGAAATTATTCTTGCTACATTTCATCTGCTGTTGCTTTCATAACTTTTCTTTTTCACTGAGCTGGAGGGAGCTGTATAAACAGGTTATGCTTCTGAATATATCCTCACRTATATTCACGGGACCTTCATTGCTCCATTTGTCTCCATTTATTTGGAAAGGAGGAAGGAGGTGTGTGTGCCAGCGTCTGAGTCTGAGAAATTTCTCATGTTAAGCATTTTCAGGTGCCCATTTTCAGCCTAAGAAAAGAAGTTCTTCTTTCCATCTCCCACATCCACACCCACGTCCATCCTCCCCCCGAACCCGTCTGCCTCTCGGTACGCTAATCTGCTTTACGCTGTCTGGGATATTTTCATTTTCGACACACAGGATATCAGCAAGAGATTCTTAGCTACCAAAACCTGATATGCGCCCTTAGAAAGGCATGACCCAGGTTACACATTTGCAGAAATGATATCATAGTCCTGCCTCTCAACGTAGCCTGTAACTCACTTGTCTTCAAAATATCCACAACCTATTGTGCTTGTTTTGAAAACGCTAGTCACTCGGGGTGGAGTTTATGCCTGACATAGACCAGATAAACTCCAGTCATCGCCTCACAATACTTTTTTTTTTTTTTAATTTAATCTTTAAAAGGACAGGCTGCTGGTTAACTGAGAGTCCCCTGTTTGATTGACAGTATCTGTCAGAGGCAATGAACTCCACTTGAACATTGCCTTTATGTTCCTGTGTAAAGTTGTTCAACTGTGACCCTTCCATCTGTTCCAGCTAATCTGAAAGTCATTTAGGCCCGCTTCTCCATTCATCCTAAACACAGCGCATTCTCCTGTTAACACACATATGCAAAGTTGTCGGGCTGTCAGCTACGTAAGGGCTTCCCCCCCTGCCTTTTTTTTTTTTTTTTTGGAAACTCTCACGACATCTGTGTCTACATTTCCTTGTAACAATTATAATTAAAAAAAAATTTATCAGAGTACTTCAAATCTTACTAATTACTTTTTTATGAACATGCCAGTGAATCTCACCACATCACTTCAGAAAAGATTCAAAACGGTTCTTTAAGGAGAGGTCATCAGGTAGCTGACTTCAGAGCTCCAGTGTGCACGTGCAAACCTCCATATTTTAAAGACTGAGACAAATGGTTGCTTTGAAGAAGGTGTAAGATCTTTGCCAAAAAGTGCTTTTAAGATTTTTGGAGGATTACTACTCATAAATGGCTGTTCAAGCCAACTTCAAATACTTAAGATTATCATATCCTATTTGATACGCAATTTGAAAACACATACAAACTTATGAAAAAAAAATCCGAAAATTCTTAACAATTTGATGCTCTCAGTTAATTTGCTCTTTAAAATTCATCTTGCACAGGTCAGAAACTATTCCACTAATAGTGTCTGCACAGTCAATATTTATCTTAAATCTGTTCCTTGCACACAAAGTTAACATTGGCAATTAAGTTGACTTTAAACTCCGGGTAATGAATGTTCATTAGGGTTCTGCTCAAATACTGCTGCAAAACTATAGATTATATCCAACAAAACTAAGAAAAGCCCAAGAAGTAATTTCTGAGGTGTCCAAGGAAATACAAAGAGAAGTTTCCTACACAAGCAATTTGTTATTGTGACACAAGAAAATAATAATATAAATTTCATCATGTTATTCATTTCTGGTACATCCACAGACCAAAGTCTTTACATAAGATTGATTCACTTAAAAAAAAGAGCAAAAAAAAAAAAAAAAAAGGCAAAAGCGTAATGCCATCTATTCTAAATGACTTTCAGAATAAAGTGCAACCACTAAAAACATTTCATAAAATGAAAACAAAATACCAATTGCAGGGAAAAAAACCATTACTGGTATTATTATGGAATTTGTTGTGCATCTAAAGAGGACCAGAGTTGCATGCTGCACACACTTACGCTATTTCTCAAATATTTATCGTATGGAATGTATACATCTGGTAGAATCTTGACTTCTTGGTAAATGTTAGCACAAAATGAGTGACACTTGTAGCAAACCTTTGTTCTCATGGGTGATTTCTGTGACAGAAGTTATATAGAAGAATAGAATCAGGAAAAAGAAAAAAAAAACCCAACAGAAAAAAAGCCCCAAATCTCCCTAGCCTACTGTTCAGCTCTGTCATAGAGCAGTAAAGAAACTAGACTTCCTATTCATGTATTACCCACTCCGGTTGTCATGCAAGCTTTTTGGCCTTTCTCGTCGTACTTGAATGGTGGTAAAGTAATAAAGGCAGTGGGATGAACTTCAGTGCTGCTCGCTCTCTTTTTCTTAAAAAAAAAAAAGAAAAAAAAAAAAGTAGTGTTCCTGATTCCTCTTATGATGTGCCGGAGGCTCAACAGCAAAGATCTCTCAGACTCACAGGCAAGACTCAATAGTACAAGTTTATGATTGTAATTCAAGCTATGATTCTTTTTTTTTTTTTAAATAAACAAGCATTGAGTTTACATGAATTGTCAACAACAAACTGAAATAATCCTTATGTGCCTATATGCTTTCTTACTATTTTCACAGGAAAACTACTTGTTAAACCTATATGTAACAAAATAATAAGTTGCAGAGTTAATTGCAAAATGCTCAAAAATGCACATGTGTCTTTTCACGCATATAGCCTCCGCTTAAAATATAGGGTCTCAGTACGTACTTTCATCAGCAAAGAATTTAGGATGAGATTCAACTCATCTAACTTTAGAGGTCTGTAGGGCAGACAGCGACATCTGAACTAGCCTAGTCTGTGGAAAGAAATACGCTCTTTTAGGGTATTACTCATCTGATCCTTTTTAAATGTCAACCTTGGGAAGAGACGATGAGTCACACACCTTAGATGTGTTTATTTCTCTTCAACAACTATAAAGGCACTTGAGACAGGTAGCTCCGACATCTACCCYGTTGTTTAGACTGATGAATCCAGCCTTTCATTTGCTGTAAATGCCATCAATGAACAAGCTTTGACATCRCTCCCCAACGCTTCTGGCTCTGGAAACTTGGTGTAGAGATAACACACGTTTGCTCTGATGTTACGCTTAACGTGTTCCGGCATTACTGACAGTCAAATTAATGTTTTAAGGCTCTAACAGTACAAATTTTCTAATTAACCCAGAAAGGCCTCATTAATAATACAGTTAACAAAGCTTCCTAGGCTCTACCTCTCTTTCTTGCCATAAAAATCATACTGGGCTACAAGCATGGGTCTTGGCAGAGTTAATTAGGTCGAGTTCTGGGTGCTGCCTGGCATGTACCAGGCTTTTACTTTATCAGCTGAGAAACACTGTTGCTTCCCTTTTACATAGGATAAGGGAAAAGCAAAATGAATTTGCCATGGCATAGAAACACAACATGAATTTCCAAAGAGAGGTGATGTCACAGAGAAGGAATTAAATTCCCTTAGAGATGGAAAAGAAGRTGGATTTTCAGGAATAAGGGAGCTATGCATAATTAAGAGACCTCTAGGGAAGATCAGGCCTTTGTGTGATTTCCCAAGATCTCAGAAGAACAGAAGAACAGTAAAAAAACCCACAACTACTAAAGGACAGTAAGAGGGGAGTTATGGCAAAAGTGATATTGTATGTCCAAAAAGGCTGCAAAGAACAACCAGCATCTAAGGTTTACTGAAAGCTACAGTTAATGTCAAGTTTGATTTTTTTTTTTTTTTGGTGTATTCATGCCAGTTGATTTTTCCAAATAGCAACACTGTAGGAATATGTAAGGAAAATGCCAGTACTTTGGGTCTGAAAGAAAAACTGATGGATTTACAATGCTGGGGAAGAGGTCCTGAAGGGAAGTTCATAGGGAAAGAAGAAGAGAAAACATGAAGGTTCAAGCTGATAATAAATCTCATTTGTAGCCATATGTTATACTGTGACAGTAGCACTCACCAGAGAGCCCAGCATGTTTACGGACCCTTTTTCTTAATATGTGACTTTGGACATAATGTAGTCTTAGGAAAACAGCTGCACTATTGTAGGCAGTACAGGCAACACGACTTGTTTTCCATCTCGAGCTAGACCTCGGACAAAGTTTTGGCTGAGATTTCTGTAGGAGGTTGTTGTCYGCAGACTCTGTCATCCTCTCTAAAGACTTTTGAGTCTTTATGTATGTAGAGTAATGTGTGAAGAGCATTTACACAAGCTGGGCTGAAAAACTTCACTGATTAAGCCTTGTCACTCTTCCTGCTACCTTGCTTGACATGCCCAACTCTGCTGATGTCCTACAAAGATGCACAATATGCCAAATACATAAATAAATATATGCCTGTACATGTATGCAGATCCCCATCCTGGAAGTGGAAGACCTGCAGTCAATAATCAGTTTGCTGGTAAATACTATGTATGTGGGAATCACACTGGCTCCGTGTCAGCGAGGCTGAAGATGAATGAAGGTTGCTAGCCTCACTCACCACAGAGGGGATGGAGCTAYGCCAGGAGCTGGAAAACCAACCCAGCAAATTTTAAGTCCTAACTGATCAGAGGAGCCTTCACTGTGCCCCTTCTCTCTCAATTCAAATGTCCGGTGTAAAGACATTTTAATTCACCTAAYCTATCTAACAAGTTTGAAAAAATTGTTAATTAGCTATCCTGAATCCCAAGAGASAGCATTGTGTCTTGGGTAGTCTCCAGGAAGGGCTACTGTGTGTGGTTCAGCACAACAGTGCGCTGAGTAGGGGCCAAAGAGCTTTTATAAACTGTATGGAGAAACAGGGGAACTTACAGGAAACCCTTATTCCCTCTGCCTCTTCTGGTAACCTATTAAATGAAACAGCTTTCCACGGTATGTGTGTTGCTTTTAGCCAGAAAAACACTTCTAATGCCAGCACTTCCACCCAATGCCCATTGATCCACCTCTGTATTTGCTATTTGCACATCCCAAAGGCTTTCTTCYGTCACAGTGAAAATTATTTCTATTATTTTCTAGAAGAAAATACACAGTAAGAAAAAAAAAAAGGGGGCAAAAAAAAAAAAAGCAGCCATTCTTTAGCAACTGAGTGTAACGATGAATATTGCAGGGCTTTTCTAATATTTGGTTATTTCTCTATATTRGAACATGTGTACTGAACATGGTCTACCTCTGAAGGTCCAAGTCACTGTTTGGCTTCCTTTCACTATTCAGTTTGCATCAAATCTTTGTCCAGTCCTCACTGCAGAAGAAAATACGATTTTTAATTAACTGTCAAAACCCTTCTACTATCCTGTGCTACCTTTATCTGAACATAGAACTGATAAAATTGTAAGAAAAACTATTTRCAAACATTACTATGTCACCTACTCTGTACACTCAGCAATTATTAAAATTAGAGAAGAATTTGGCTTCAAAATCATAAGATTTAAAAAAAAAAATGTAGGAGTTATTATTTGCCTTTTGATCTTTACCCTTAAAAGACACCTTCAATAAATCTTTTCAAGATTTATTTCACAGTCAAGAGAGCCAAAAGCGTACATTTAAATGCAAAAAGAAAGAAGGCTGCAACTTCTTTGTAACTATATGACTCCAAGAGCTGGGGACTCRAAAAACAGTAATAAAAATACAGATTTCTGAGCTGACACTAGGGAGCTTGAAAGGTCAATTAGTCCATTCCCTTGCCTCAAGGCTCAATACAGCAAATAATGAAAGGAGATAAAGTCATACAGCTCTTTGCATGATACTGCCGTACCTGCAATAGGAAAGATTTTTCTATTAACCAATGTCTTACTTTAACAACTAATTCTCCACRTCAGAAGTTTTAGAAGGAGAAACATATATGCTTATCCACCTAGGAGGAGAAACCAGAAAGTGAATTCTTCACTTTTCATTGCTAATKATCTCATTTTTTGAAAGCTGCAAACAGTCACAGTACAGAAGTATTATCTGTGACACACAGATAACTACAAAAATCTGCTGGGGTGTTCCCACACTCAGATTTAGGCATATAATCTTAGCACTCTGAATTACCACTTACGCTCTTTTTGCACTGACCATCTCGGGAACTTCTTGCATSTCATCTGCATGCCTGTAGGAAACATTGTCAACACCCTTAACAAGGAACAGCTCTACACCTGTGTTTGCCTGCATTAATGCTTCAATTTTTATTTTTTTTATTTTTTTTTTAAGAAATTGGTTCAATCCAAAAAGATTTCTAAATAAAGGTACATCACTTGCCCAAGTTTGCTTGGGAATTTACAAAAATCAGCAGATTCAGCTACAGCGCTATTTTTGCTATATATAAACCGAGCTCCAGGACACTCCCTGAATTGCTAAACACCAAGACAAAATAATTTTCTTCATTAGTCATATCAACTCAAAATTGGAAAACAAAACTGGCACTGTAGGAACATTACAGTTTGAATTTGATAGCTTCACACTAATAACTGCGCTGTATCTCTGACATAAAGGCATTCTGAGGCACAAAGAAAGCTCTTCAATAAAGACTTTAATGTACATGCACCAGAGACTATGGGAATAATTATCCTATAAAAAAAAGTTTAATCTAAAATCCCAAATTAAGTTTGTTTAAAAAAACCTATTTGTCACTCAGACTGCTGAGCTACAAAAAAAAAAAATGTGGAGGCAAGTGCATAATCTATAGGGCAAGTGCAGCCGATTTAAGGATCCAAAACAAATAGTGCTTAAAAATCTGAGGAAGTGGAAACAGTGACTGAAATGGGGTGTAGCAATATTAGCTGCATTACTCACATGCTCCATGATCAGTCAATACCATCGTCAATGTCCTGCCTATTTAAACCTTTATTTTTGTTACATATGACAAGTTATTTAAGATAAATTTGGGAACTTGGAAAAACATATGCTAGATGAARTACAAGCATGAATGAATTGTATTACAAAGCAAAGCTTTCAAATATCATATGCCAATCTTTTTTTTTTTTTCAACCTGCTTTAAAACCTACAATTGATCTTTTATTTGACTTTCAAAATTAAATCTTTCTAGTGCATTTAAGCCATTTTTAATCTCTTCTCTTGGCTTCCAGGGAGACTGAATTTTTTATTTTTTTTTTTAAAGCAATCTGACATTCTTATGTAACGATATGACTCCAGGAGCTGCGGCTCCGACAAAAACCGCCACTTACAACAAATTATACAGACCATGAGAATAGCTGGTTATACTGTGTAACARCTGGTAACACTATCTGTCTCACTGCATAACTTTAAACACGAGTATTCGTAAGCTCCAAGGGACTGTTTTGAAACCTAAATGTAAGTTTGGAGTTGGCATCTGCAGAGACAGAAACCAGTTTAATACATGAAATTTAATAAAGGAAGTAATAAGAATAATAAAGATGTAAGGAAAACATCCATAGYGCTAAAATTAAAATCTGGATTTTGTGAAACTGCTGTCAGGTTGCCACTTTGTCAAACTAGTAAATAGGTGTTGTATACCRAGTTGCTACATAGGTCAGCACAACAGCCTACGTTACACATCCCTATGCCATTTGCTGTTAAGTAGTACTGTGTTTGCGTATTTGAAACATGGGATTCTTTCCAAGCCAACTGTTTTATCTTGATGGTATGAATTTTTCCTTTTCTGTGTAAATGACTTTCYTCCATAAATTTCATAGGCAGAAAGAAATCACGCATAACTATGCAATTCTTAAAAAAAAAACACAAAACAAAACCAAACCCCACACCACCCAACTCTAACCTTTGTTGCAATACTGCAATGCTCTCAGTAAATTTATGAAAACATTCCCAGCAACGAACATTGGCATTACAGTCCCATCTTGTGCATCTAGCTTTGCTCACATGAGCATTTCCCACTGCTCCTGGAAGGAGCATTAGTTGATTAATYGCAGCAGAAGTTTCCCATTTCCTTTCTCTAAGCACAGTGCAGAAGCCCTCTGGGGAGCACCACGTTAGGTCAAATTCCACTTGTTCATCTCAGGCCATGGAAAACAGAGTGGATTTCTGGAGTTTGAACAAACAGGGTAAAGCAGCAAAGACGCTCAGGGTGGAGCTTATAGGTAGGCAGTAAGTTTGGGAGAAAATCCAAATTCCAATAAAGGAATAACTTTATGAAAAAAAACGTTTACACATCTCCTCCTCAGAGAGATCTCCGCTGGACCCTAATGGGAGCCCGTTAAATGTTTTTTGGGAGCCCATTCAATGGGGTTGGTTTTCTCCTTAAGCTCTATACCTCCCCATTTCTCTCCACTTGCCAGACCTCAATTTTCCAGGGCTTCCCCTGAAGGCCCTCTGTTCTTTCATGCAGGATAAATAATGAATTCTCCCACTAATCCTTTGACATTATTACACAGATTTGTTACTATCTTTTGCCAGTTAAGTASCCAAGTYTAAGGGCCTGTCCTAAAGTCCCAGYGTGAGCGAGAGGCACTACGAGCACCCGGGTGCTGCGGCAGCGCCAACGCTGAGCACAAGCCATAGGAAGAGTCTCACAGTTGGGCTCMTCAGACGGGGATAACGAACACAACCATGGTCTAATCAAACTGAACTAAAATAAGCCAACCTCCTAAAAATATGGAGGAAATTATTTCAGAATAATAGTAGCATAAAAAAAAAAAAACCAAACTCATACCCAGGAACACGCGACTCCATCTCAGTTCTGCACAGYCCTTCCTCCCAAAGCCAGCCAAACGAAACAGTAGAAAATTTTATTTCATGTTACCAGAAATTGTTAGGCTTTTTAATCTATTTTCTTTAGCTAACCAGAGATGGAGGGAGCTCAGTTTTCGAACATCTCCAGTGGGAGACAGAACAGATTCTTAACTTCCATGAGGTCCCTCTGCCTCATGGATAGGTCACAGACACCAGAAGACTCTTTGCTTTGCCCATAAAACTTCCCTTTGTCTGCTGTTGTCTGTGATCATTCCCTTCTCTACTATCTGAAGCTGCATTTTGTGACGGAATATCTGAGCAAGAAACCAAATCCTCCTGGTACTTCCTTTTATATGAGTTTAACTCTCATAATAGAATTGATTTTGGAAGCCTGCTTGCCCAAGAAGCTCAACAGATACAAACAGCATAGCCAGATTACAATCAGTTTACAGCTGCCCTGTATCTGATGCTATTCAAAAGCTCCAGTTTTGGTGATTTTTACATTATTTATCCAATTAGTGCAATGCAATAAGGTCTCAGAGTCTTCTCACAAACTACTGCTCATCACTAAAAGCCTTAACTAAAAGGAAAGTGGAACAGAGGACTGTTGGGAAGAAAAATAACACAAATGCTGTTTGCATCTCTCAGCTCATACGTGCAGCATTCAGAAGTAGCGGGTGTCCGAACTGCAGTACACCCGCACAGCGGCAGAGTCGCAGAACCGCCCAGTCCCAGATTTTGTTCAGGTTTTGAGCTAAACTTTCTCCTTTATGACTTTTTAATCAAGCTTGTCTAAAAAGTGCAGGCTGCCTAACCTGGTATTAATTCCTGTACCCCTAAAAAAAAAAAAAAAAAAAAAAAGAGAAAAAAACTAATTTGCAAAGCTCTGTTTATCATATTTTCTTAGAGCTATGTAGTTCACCACGGTGATTTCAGGGACTTCTCCTTTTCCAGGCACAGCCATGCCTCAGGGAAGGAGCCAGCCAGGTCCTCTGACGTCGGTCCTGGGTGGCGTGCAGAGCAGACATGCACSGGGGTGGGAAACATTGAACTTCATCCTCAAAAAGTATCAAAAGGCGACTTCATTAAACCTAAAGATTTTTTGCAGTGAGGTAACAGCTTATAGTGTATTGCAAGGAGATATGAGAAAGGGCAGATTTTACTTATCTTTTGTTATTGGAATTGACCCTCAGGGTCCTTAGGCCTTGGTGAGAGCTTAAGCAAGCTTAGATCAAGGAAGGATTTTGAAATTGAATTTATTCAGATTAGCAAAACCTTCCATGAGAGGATTTACTCTCAACAAGCTGTTGCCAACTCGGAGCTTAGAAAGCCCAGCACATTTTACTGATTTACAATCAACTTTTTTTTTTTTTTTAAAAAACAAGGCTGGCCTCATTAAAATGTTTGCAATTAACATTCACACAGTATCAATGATTCTCTRCCAAATGTTTATTTATAGGTACTTTCCTTGGTTGTCCAGATCATTTTCATTCAGATGACATTTCAGGGGTTTAGGAAAAAAAAAAAATATTGCAGATAGTGACAGAGGGGGAAGTGCGAGAGGATGAATAAATACAGTTGCAGCAATGAAAAAGTGCTCTGTTSAAATGAAAGCCACTTCTCAGTCACTACTTCATTTCATAATAAAAACAGATCTAGACCTCATATAAAAATTAATTTGCACTCTGGCACTTCACGTTTATTTCAATATTTATACCTCTGAAAGAGTGAGGTATATGTTCCCATTTGTGTACTGCAGACCTGTAACGCACACAGAGCTCTCGGTCCCAATCCTTTTAATTCAGCAGGGAGCAGTTTTACAAGTGAAACCCAAACAACACTCGAATCATTCGGCATTTTGCCAACCACTTCACTGGGTCAGGATTTTACCTCACAGCTCCAAAMCAAAATTTGCATGGTTGACATTTGTTATGTGCTTGCACTGGGAACTTTCTCCCTGCACTTAGGCAGAGGAAGGAGATGCGACGGGGGATGACTCGCTCAGAGACCGTTTCTTGGTTGACTTCTGCCAGCTCAGGTGCCACATCACCCAGACATGCAGGAGAAATGCCTATTTTAGCAGAAAAAGGGGTTTGTGACCATGCCTAATGAGTCGATGGCGTTTCAGAGACCTGCATCAGGACTACGGATTCCACAGGTACTTTGTACAAATTCACACCTCATCCACTCTGGTGGAAACCTGAAGGACAACGAGGACCGCTGCCACCAGGAGGAAAGGACACATGGAAACCTACCCCTCTGCGGGGGAGTTGAGGATACAACCGCAGGGAGCTCAGCTTTCTGGGCCTAGCACCTATTTTTGGGCCTTAGACAATTATTGAACTGTAACAGTCTACTTCATCCAAATTCTGTACAACTTGGGCTAAACAGTAACTGTCAGKTTTTTTTTTAATTAAAGAGTAAAAACCAGAGCAATACTAAATCGTTTGTTGCAGCTCCACAATCTCATAATTTCTTTCCTGGTTGAACCTTAGAAGTGTATTTGTATTTCAATTCTAGCTGTGAAAATCTAACAGTGAGAAGCTAAAAATGGATTAACACACTCAAATGGTGTACTAATATAAGATGAAATTGTGCAAGGGACCAAACACTGCAACACTCACTAAGAGTTATTACACTGAATCAATGCAGTAACTATTTTACACAGGCTTAATTCCCTCAGCACATGTGAATTTCTTTGCATGTATCAGTGCTTCTTTTMTTTCTCCAGCTAAACCTGTTTTCTCCAACTCAGACCTTTATGGTTTATTGGCATAAAAGGAAAAAATAAATTGCAAGTCTCTACCTTTCTTACTGTGGAAGATTTTGCACAGTATTTATTCCAAAAAATCTCTCAGTTTTGAAAATCTAGCAAGCATAGTTTTATAAATCCTCCTCAGAAAAATCCTTTGATTTCATTCCATAAAATGTTTTTACACCTTTAAAGAGTTTTTTTAACTGAAAGATGTGGGAGAAATATATTTATCAAGGAACATTTCTGTATAAACACAAGGCTCAACACTTGCAGCAAATTTTCTAACTATATAATTTTATTTAATAATGCGTTTCTTTCACATATTTCTAATTCTGATTGAATTTTGCTCCCTTAAAATGAAAGAAGTAACTATCAAGTTTTATCAAATAAGTACTAAGGATCCAAACAACATCTTCCATTTAAAAAAATGTTAAGAGAAACTACTACAAAAGTCTTAGAAGTCAAGTCTTGCCCACRGCTCCCTTATAACTGGGCTGATAAAGACACCTGTGAACTAGAACAATTAATAAGATGAGGTCTCAGTCACTGCAGCACTGCAATACTCATCTTGCCAAAGAACTTTCTTCCTGCTATTGAAAAGCAAGTAAAAGTTCAGTAAAAAAATGCATATACGTTTTCTTTGCATCACTGAATAAACTGTCATTTCTTAAACGAACAAAACTGAATTTTCCCCACAATAGGATTTTTTTGTTTTTTTAAGACTATGTATTTTGCGCTAGAAGCAATTTCAGAAAAATAATCTTCCCTGTTGCATGGTGTGTGCTGAATCTGCTTAAGGTACACGGGATTCCCCTTTGCCCTCTTCCGAAGTGTGCACATGCATATGTTGTCGGAGCCAGGTTTGGTAACTCTTGCAAATTCTAATTTTGTATACTTGCCTAACTCTAAGCCCATTGTACGTGGTATTAGGCACATTTCTTGTCAGAAAGATTACTGTTGTATGTATACTATCTTAAATGGTCTTTTTGTGACCTCGCTCCATACCCTGAAACAAATGAAACAGGTTTTTGTTTTGTCTTTTTTTTTTTCCCTCCTGATGGGCGTACTAGGAGTTGSGGGGGGAGGAAAAAAAAAAATCATCATTACACATGCGGTGCACCAAGGCACACAGACTTCCTTGTGACCGTATTTAAAGAAGCAGGCACAAAGAAATAGTCATTGCAGCTACAATAGGGGAAATCTAGTATGCATTTCCAAGGAATCACATTTTGGGGAGAATTACAGAATAATTACACATATGCTTAGATCACGAGCATTCAGTGAAGCGGACAATATTTTGAGGATTTAAGATGTTGGTGTTGTGGTCGTCTCTAAGAAACCAGGATAATTCAGACATTCAAATGCAAAAATGCACCATTTGGAGAGTGTAATGCGGTCTGTTCTGGTCGGTGTTACAAATTCGGAAAGGATTCCCTAGCTGCAGACATTAGCCACTTAATACTTAAATCTGTTTCCAAATGTAAAGCATACAACAAAAGTGTTTTGCATTAATGAAATGTATCCTAACGCTAGTATAGTGACACATTTCATTAATGTGTCACATTACTGATGTAAAATATAATTACAACGGATATGCCTGTCCTACAGCTTGATAAGGCCCACGGATGAAATATTGTTTAACTAATTACGCAATAAACCTCCATCTCAGTCCYGTCATTTTCTAGCCGTAGACTGAGCTAATTTCATGCCAACATACGGAATTGAACTTCTCAGCCTTACAGCTACAATTACAGACGGCTCAGTCGTGTCGGTTTGATTTCTGCTGGTACAACAAACATAGCAGGCCACGATAATTGTCAGCTGCTAATGAATTGTTAGGAAGTGCCAGCAGATGAGTGCAAATATGTTTTGTTTTTCCCTACCAGCATCACAACATAAACCATTGCCATTTGTGCTGGCTGTACTTGTAAATACAGAGAGATGCTACCACGTATAAATTTAAGAAACTTCACATTGTTCTGTCTAATATTTCCTAAAAGCGAAACCACTGAGACACTATTTAGAGTACAGTAGAGAACAGCATCTAGCTCTATTTCTACCCATCTTCTACTTTCTTAGAATGTATTTCAAGACTCTCTAAAACACAAGGCAGGTTTTGCTTCTCTGCATCTGGTCTCATTATAATTCAGAGCAAAAGAATAGCATCATCGGTATGCAAACTATTATTATAGCGTTACTCATGCAGCCCAGGGTATTCTACAGTGATCAAAGGAAGAATAAGTGTATTATTATAGCATCGACAATATGCTACAGCCTTTACAAATAAGTAAAACAATGGCCATATCCTGAAAACTCCTACTCAGATGAGCATGCTRTAGTACTTACTGGGGCTATTGGTGTGATGGGAGCCTGCTTGGGAAATGATATAGTCTGTAAAGCCTTGATATAGTGCATGTTTGTGTCAAGAACAGCCTTCAGACCGGGGCACGGCAGTGCTAGGAAACCAAGGGACGATTTTCCATAGCGAGCACCCCATTCTGTCGTTACCGTTCCGGGGGCGGCAGTCAGTCGGCTCAATGTTTGAAGGCTGAGTCGCCACAAAATGCAGCGTAAGCAGAATAGTTACCATCCCCTCGGAGCCCTCTGTCCAGGCAATAAAATGAATTTGAGACAACTCCACTAGTTCTTCTCCCTTCCCCCAAATCACAATATCAACATAAAATAATAATGTCTTTTCCAAGCAATTAGGACAGAGWTGCCTTCATTTATATTATGGTTTGATTAACCTCTTTGGTCTTTTCTGATTGTGGGCTTTAGCCTTTTTCTGTAGCATTGAGGTTTACAATTTTTGTTTYGAATTAACCTAATTAAATTCGTGAAAGTAAATCAAACTTATCAAATTTACGAAACAAAAAAACRCACAAAACTGTTTTATATCAGAAGTCACAGGATTTGAGAACCTGAAGAGCCTGATAAAAATCTCCAATTTTGATCATTCTAGGTTTGAGAGGTTTTAATACTTTTTGGTGGACTTTTTATATCTCAGAAATTAATAGACCTCACATAGCTATTTAAAAAACAAACAAACAAACAAAAAGCCAACAAACCAAACCCACACAACTTTATGTTTCTCACATACTGCTGATGTAGTTCTGCCTATCAGGAGATAAAGGACTGACCAAGTCACTTGGCAGCAGTGAGCCATCGTCTCTGCAGCTTTGACATTTTGGACTTTCACAAGGTACAGGGATAACACACAAAAAGAAAGGAAAACRAACCAAAGACGACAAAGTTGATAATCAGCAACAGGTCTCTAATTCTAGGCAAGAGAGTATGAAGTTGTCAACATGTAAAGTTTATTTTAAATCCAGTTCTTAATTTAAATTGCTGACATAAGTAAAGCAAGGAATAATTATAACCAGCAGCAAAAAAATAATAATAATACCAAAAAAAAAAATCTCAACACCATGTGGACTATCAGGTCCATGTGAGCTGTGAAATTCAAGTGAAGGTCACAAAATATGCGTGCGCAAATAATATATGTAGAAGTAAGCAATTCACCTGATGTTTTAGCTGCAGAAATTGTAAATGCCCTTAAAAAACAATAAACCAATAAAAACAATAAACCAATATCTTTCCATAATAGACCATACAGAAAAACATGGTATAGGATACATTCAGTCCTGGCTACAAAAAGAAAGAAACAGGAGGGAAGTTTCTAAATAAAATAGGAAACAAAGAGGGAACTTCATAATTAAAAGAAATTTCTAAACATACAGTTACATCTTTAGTGTTCTACTACATGAGAATATAAATCAGGCAGAATTCACCCAACAAATATTTGGATTAAAAWTGCTTCTGGCTTTGAATGTGGGAAGCGGAACAGACATTTACACTAGTAAAGAACAGCTTGCCAGTGCTGCGATTCCCCCGCTGATCAGAATATGCCAGGGATTCAACTGATAAAACCTCCTAATGGGTGGAATAAGTTTTCCCAGAAAAATTCCATTTTTCTCTCAAAAATGTSAAATCCAGGGACTTCTCTTCATGGATACATTGCTGGCAGCGTCTCTTCACATGCATGCCAATTTAGAATATGATCGTGTTGCTTAAGTCTGTTTATGCGTCAGCTTGTACAACATAGTACTTACTGACCATAGCTCACAAGAGAACTCTGAGTCCATTACTTTAAAAAATACTTTGATATCCTTGTAGTCATGTCACACATGACATGTCATCCAACATAGTCTAATTGCATATTTCTTATATACTTTACTACATTRCAATGACTTTTGAGCATCACCT
Source organism: Oceanodroma leucorhoa (assembly GCA_030449065.1). Taxonomy (NCBI): domain Eukaryota; kingdom Metazoa; phylum Chordata; class Aves; order Procellariiformes; genus Oceanodroma; species Oceanodroma leucorhoa. The sequence continues at coordinate 8,701,550 of JASVER010000028.1, forward strand.
TGCGTACTTCCATAGATGTTACCGGAGAGCTGAGAAAGCTTAATAAAAATCTTAATTAGTGAGACATTGCATTGTTTAGGGAGACATAGGTGGGGKTTTTTTAACCTATGTCTTATCAATTTAAGTTACCCTGTTTTAGAAGTGACCGAACAAACATTTTGTTACCTCCTGTTCATTGCCTTTGTGAAAAGTCRTATCTCGGCCTAGTTTCATGTCATCTGGTTTCTACAGCTCAAAACCCAGCACAGGGTGAACCGCTACCTTGCTGCTTTCACTGGAGTGGGGAGGATGAGCAGGGCGAAGGTGGGGGGTCGTCCTCCATTCACACCACACAGCKCCTGGAGCTGTTGCGTGCCAACACATTTCATTCTCAAAGGCCAAAACCACAACTTTCCCAAGCACCGAGTATTCCTCTTACTCATATCAAGCCTGGCTGATAACAAACAGTCATGGCTTTACAGCAAACATTTAGAAGTGTTCCCACCTGTTGATCTTAGACCTCTTCCTTTGCATCAGGTAAGTCCAATAAGAAGCAATTCCAAGCAAATGTACAGCACAAAGGTAAATCTGGTTATATTAGCCTAAATGGAAATAGCAATCATTTCAGACTAAAGAGATAGTATTAAATCCTTCCTGTAGTATCTGCACACTTTGAAGCAAAAGATGGCAACAGCTAGTGGAGTTATGTACAGTCATCTGTAACAGTTTACTCTTCCTACTGTGCCTAATAGCATTTTGGTGACATTAGTAAAGCACAAGAATAGCTGTCTGGGCAGTTCATGTTTTCCATTAGCATTTTTGCAGTGTGCTGAAAGAATATGGAAAGGGAAGAAACRGTACATGAATCAAGGCTTGGCTGTCAGACTAGAGGAATGAATATGGGTGTCTGACTTAATTTCATTTTCATGGAGAGTAAAACCRCTATGTCCAGTGGCTTGGGAAAGCGACTTTGTATTATCACATCCCCACTGGCAAACAAGGCTCCATAGGCTCAACTGTGGCTTTCCCATTCTCCATATAAATAGGCAGGAAAGCTCTCCGAGCCTGGCTCAGTTTACTCAACGTGTCAACCAGCCAGGACATGTATTTCATTAAGTACAAATGCAATGTAATCTACTCCCTTTCACAGACCCACGGGGAAGTGCAATGGCAACTGTGATAGAATCATCATCACATCTGTGTCAGAGATCAGCAAAGAAGGAAACGTGTAACTTTGGTTACAAGAAGTCAGAAGTTTTCTAAGGTCGCTCAGAAACATCCTGTTACTTATTCTGGATTCAGGTCATGGCCACATCTGTCTAGCACATGAAAACAACATTTTAAAGTAAAGGATGTCGTATCCATCCTAACCCTCCTGCCTGCTTGTTAGGATGCTGTTCGCAGATGTTCCAGGTAGTGTATTGGAAAAAAAGGTAACCTAGAAATATTTGGAGTTACATCTCTGCCTAGTACTAACAAATACAACACTACATTCATTCCAATTGGCTGAAGATTTAGCCTTACAAATATTTATGTGCCTTCCAAATACCCAGAGCCTTAAACATTGCATTCGCATTTAATCCTAATACCCTGAAATCTAATAAACTGCCACTCAGAAGCAAACGGGCAAACCGTTAAAACAGAAGAAACCCGTAGGAGTTCTAGTTTGTTATAAACATGTAACTAATAAACAAACCAAAAAGTACAATACAAATTTCTCCACAAGAAAATCTTGCTGTGGGACAAAGGACACTGTAGCTCTCCGTAATTTGACTGGCTTTTCACGCTTTCCCTATTCTTCTAGTGAAAACTTAAGCCATGAAATTTCTTTTTTGTTAACGCAAAGACATGGTAATGTCAAGCATTCATGACCATAAGCATGGAAAATTGATGAAATTACAGTGTGTTCAGGAAAATAATACGCTGATGAGAGAAAGAATCTCTGCTTGTATCTGCGTCCTGGTGGCAGCTTTTTGAACAGGTGAACATTTTTTCCTCCCTCTGTGCAAAACATCTCTTTGCATGAATACATCAAATAGATGCCCAGGGAGAAAGGTCAAAGGGAAATAGTCACACGAATAATTAAGATATGAAGAGACCATGTATTAAGTTCATTAATGCTTTCTACTGTCTTGTTCGGTTGAGGAGCACCTTCCGACTTGACACAAGATAGCGTATGCAAAGCTCTACGAAAATGGAAGACAAATGAGCTGGGCTTCTTATTGCCAAAACCCAGGAAAGACAGRGTATGGATAACAGGGTAGCCCTCTTCCAGAGCTTCCCACGACCTAGCAGTGGCCATCTGGAAGCCTCCCAACCCATGTTCCCCAACTCCTGGGTGCTCCTGGYGGGTCCCAGCTGTGGTCCTGCAGCTGCAGCTGGGTCTTCACACACATTGCTCCCATCTAGTGGCCAGGTGAATAAATTGGTAAATGCACAAAGCCCAAAGGTCATATGTAACATCACCTTAGGCMATTCTTGAAATAATCAAGAATTGCTTGGCAAATGCAGCCACCATTTTCCTCAGTAGAGAAAATKATCTTAACAATTTCATCAGTAAAAAAGCTAAAATTAAAACTGGAAAACTAAGCAAAAAACAAGGTTAGGTGAAACAAGAAAGCAAACTGGAGAGAATGAATACAGGTGAACACCCTAGTACAAAAGCCTGTCAGCACCATCTCAGATSAGGGAGAGCACTTGGGTAAGTCCCCAGACCCAGCTCTCCTATTGACGGGAGCCCTTCCCCATGGGAATGAAGGAGCACAGACTTCATTTGTGTACAAGTACGTGTGCTAGCTCCCRACACTGCAGCATACTCTCCCTGGGAGCAGGTATTTCTCTGCTGAAAAGCAAAAGACACAGCTCTGTCACCTTCTGGCCTGCACCCAGCTTTCAGCATAGACCAGTGATCTAGAGCACTCAGTCATAAATAGAAATACTACCCCTTCAAGGGTGGGATTGCTTGGCTGGAAAGATATCTATCACACTAATTTCTGACACTTACATAGACAGGATCTCCTCCTCCAAGGGTACCTGGGAAAACCTGTTCTCTCCTGTTTTCTTTCTTAAATTATTCTTTCCATTAAGGGCACACCCTKTTTTTAAAGGAACAGATGCAAACAATCACAATGACCATGCTGGAAACGTAAAAGCAATCYGATATTAACACAATTTCCAAACTATCTTTTAAGTCCAATTTATTGGGGCAGGAAATGCTTCCAACTATTTCTTTGACATCCTGGTAATAATTTGTCGTTGTTTATACATAATTTTACAATCTTACAAGAATTTCAAGCTCTCARATCTTCTACAAAGGTCTCTTTTTCCCGGTTAGACAGAATATACCCTTATCTGTTATGTGTCCTATCCATGCAGTAGGTATACAAGTATTTAGGGAGCAGTGCAGTAACAGACCTCTCTCCCAGACCCAGAAAGCTCAGCTGCAGCTAATGAAAACAGAATCAAAGGCAAACCTGCTACTGTTTGGCTTGTCTTTGGGATTTGAAAGCAAGACTTTCTGTCACTGGAGCTCAAGACCATATTCATTAATGTGAAAGTAAATGCATGACTCTGAATTTCCCTATGGGTTTAGTTGCTGCAGGCTGATACAAACCTAAGATTCACGTTTTTTTCAAGGCAGCACCTAGTTTGCCACAAGTGTGCTTCTTGTTCAGTCTGTGAGCATGGGCCCTGCAACCAAAGCTGCACTTTCCTGGCCCAGCTTTCATCTGCTCTCCAGAATCAGCCACCCGAGTCTGACACATCCCGAGGTTTCCTCGCTGGGGATATTTTCCTGAACTTCCTAGCCAAGCAAACACAGGGCTCATTTTCTGGCAGYTGCCATTATACTACCACTCTTTTGAAATCATAAAAACTTTTTGTTCGCTTTTTAGTTAAAAGTCACCTCTTAACAGTTTTCTCCACAGGTCTGAGGACCAGGGCTGTTTTCTAAAAAGCTGAGATTCATACATATCCAGATGGCTCCAGAAGCAGACGTACCTCACGTCTCAAGGTCTGCCATAAACCTGGGAGAAGCAGCAACACCACTCCAAATCCCGAAGTCTTAAACAATCTTTGCACTTGGAAAAACTAGGAGTGAAACTTTGCCATGTAACACAGTCGTGCGTTACCTCCCCCAGGCATTAGGCAGCTCCACAAAGCACAAGGCATTTGCTGAGCAGGGAGAAGTTCTGTCCTAACCTCCCAGCACGCAAGCTGAAGGCAAGGCGATCTGCACAAATGCTGCAGGAATCACAAGTTATGTTTTACATCACCGATTTCTTCCTTAACATCACCTCTTCGTTGTGCTCATGCTCATGTTGCCCTCTCGTGGCTGCTCTGATGAAAAAGCAGGACCTACCTCAACCAGCTCAGGACTGATCTGTGATTACAAATGCATTTCTGGAAGTTAAGACCAGCGTTTTATCCCTAAGAGTGATCCATTATAGCAAGACTATTTATTCTGTTAATTCTACCAACACCCTTACATATTTAACGTTAAAGTCCTAATTGCCATGAAGTCCAATGACACAGAAGGCGGCGGTGACAAGCCAGCTCCCTGCCCCGAAGGGCCGTGTCCAGCTCGCAGCCTGCAGGCTCCTGCCTGACATTTGAACTGCTGCCTGCCCCTCTTTTCTGATGGGGGGAGGAGGAGGAGGAGGAGGGGAAGYTGAGGGCCAGATTAATTGTTCAGGCCGTCACAGTCCCCACCAGATGCCGTCTCCCCAGCACATACCAAGCACCACCAAAGCACGACTTGCTCTGCTCGCAGCRAGGGAGGGTTTCCCTCCCCGCGCCGTGAGCTTCTCGAGCATCTCTCCCCGTCCCAGCCCTCATCTGCTTCCACACATACGCAGCACTGTCATTCGCATTCTTATGTTATATAGCACGTTAAACGCATTGGTATATATTTTGTGGTTTTGCTCCGTTGCTATATCTCAGCAGGAGGATTTAAAGGCTTCTCTTACTGGTGTCAGTGAGTTTCCTTAGATCAAGAAGTCCAAGCACGGGAAGACCTACAAATTCTCAACCAAAATTCCTCTTTGCTGTACACGAGCGAAGCCATTGAAAGTACAGTCAGATTGGAGACCTTGCCAAAGTCAGAAGAACTTCTGATCTGTGAGGGTACGACCATTAAATGACGACTGCCCGTAGCAGCCAGGGGCCCCAGGACGTATAGCYGGGCAGTGACCACCCCTCTCCCTTGTCCCAAGCCCTCAAAGCCGTATCGCTTTCTCTAATGCCCACTGATTTCACCCGCAATTAGCTGGCTTACAAAATACTCTAGAGATGAGCCTTAATCTCCTGGTGATTCAGTGATTAAGCTAGAAAGTGTGGAAAAGCCTTATAATCAGAAGCTGTTGTAAGGAGGAACACAATATACGTGAGGCATAGATATTGTATTCAAGAATAAAATAAACTTAGTTTCAGCAGCAAAAAAAGCATCAGGATGTAGTGCTCAGAAAARAAAAAAAGATGCAGTTTCATTTGTGAGGGTTTTTAGTTCTTATTAAAAGCTATTTAAGTTAATTAAGGAAGACTGATAATTGCTATAAACCGACAGAGTGCCAGAAAAAGGAGGAGCCAAAAAAACATCACTTTGTCAGAACTAGACAAAAAACACTCTCCATCTGTCTTGTGACCTGAGAATATACTGAAACTATTTTCCCCCAACTGTTTCTAGAACAGATGATGTTGCATTTCTCTCCGTACACACAAAGAAAGAAAATAAGTAAACACTGGTCACAAATAAGCACACAATCCTCCTGTGCATGTGACACTTAACAAGAAAAAAATGCATGTAGAAAACAGGTATGAAAGCACATTAATTTGTATCCCCATGCAAAACCAATGCATAGCAAAGAAAACCTTCATATAGTTGCTAAAGAAATATTACAGCTTCTACTTCTTAAGCCACTAGGTAGACATCATGTGTATTTTGATTCCACCATTACTTAAAACTTGAAAGACACAGAAAGTTAACGGGAAGAGTTTCCACTTCAAAATTCCCTTTTAAACATTTCTCCCTGTAAAGTTTATCATTTCTTAGAGCTCTCACTTCTGCAAATGCGTGAGAAAACATACAGCAGATGCCTATGGACAGTAAAGTGGATGAAGTCTCTCTGGTCTAGAAGGATGGAAGAGAAATCAGGAAGTCTCAATGCTCCCCAGTTTGTTTCAAAAGCAGTTGACAAATTTTTGTGTGGGAAATTAAACTTGTTGATTGGCAGGCCGTGACATATTCAAATGTTCAGGATTCACAAGTCATGGCTTTATCCAAACTCACTGGGAGATGAAAGAGAACTTGTAACAACTGCTCCCTAGAAAACAAGCTTTTCTTTTTGATACTGCGCTGTTATTCTGTGAGCCRATGGATGTTTTTCCTCATGGATTACTAATTAAAAACTGAATTAAGTCTACCAAGAGTGACAAGGTAATTCAGTTGGAGGAGAACTACACTGMAGAACCAAGGGTCACCAGGAGCAAGAAAGCAACCATAGACACCAAGTGCATTGGCAAGCTCTTGCAGGTTCAAGATGGTAACCCTACTGTAATAAATCATTCCAAGTAGAGGTATGGTCTTTCCACTCTTCTTAAGCGTGAGAAGAAAATTGGTGAGTTGAGAGTGAGCATGTGGATGTCTTTAATATCACATAGCATCGTCATCATCATGGTAAAATTATTTTCTCCAYCCCTGCCAAAACATATGAAATTTGATCTCATAATCTGAAGCAATCACTGGTGGAGAAGTACTGGAGTGTTCATAAAATAYATAGGCCAGTTCCCAAACAATGCATTTTATTGATAGGCACTGGAAGTGGAATTTTGTTTMAGGAGCCAAATCCTCCCCACAAGAGGAAACATTCCTTTCTTACAAGTTCTGGCAAAAATTACTGCGCATAACACTGCTGAGAAACTGGGCAGATTTTGTAGGTTCATGAGGACCGAGAACCACCCTGCACTTTTTTGTTCCTCTAGTAGTAGCTCTCTCTATGTAAACTCATCTGTGGTTGACAGTGCTTGGTAACATTCGCTTTGATTTTGATTTAAAGCTGTCCTCAAAAAACAATTTAAAATCCATTTTGAACAACCCCCGGAATACAGTAGTCACTCCCAGCAACTCTGCAGCACTTCAGCTGAACTATAGCAAAACCAATTTGTCACAGCAACAGCTGAAACAAGATGTGTTAGCAAGATGAATGTCTTGTTCATCCACACTGCAAAGCTGATCAGGACTGGAGGAGGAAAAAAAAAAAAAAAAAAAAATCAGTCCTTTTCCAGCATTAGGCAAGAAGAAATACTAGTAATTTAACTGCAGTGAAGGTGGATACATGTCTGTATGTCATCAGGTTTCTTAGAATAAACCCTGGCTAAGTAGAGCATAAAATTTCTGACCCAAGTCAAGTCTATTCATTCATATTCACAAGACCATTAAATAATACTCAGGCAGGCATKATCCAAACATCCAAAGTCTCCATTGGGGTGGCTCCCTCTTTCCAGCATGAATGATTAGAGGAATTGGACTCTCTAAAAGGCTCACACTCCGAGTGTATTCTTGGATTCCATATTTATTTTCTTGCATTTATTTAACACCTATTTTAATTGCTAAGTACTAGCCCTACATAGTTTTACAAACCAATCTGAGTCTCACTAGCCAAATTAGATTGTTCTCATCCTGTGTATTATTCTAGTGCAGCAAGCTTTTAAGTCAAAATTTCATCCATCATGCTCAAGTAACTACAGTTCTGTATAAGTAGAAGACAGCACATCTCATTTACTTTATGGAAGTTAACGTATCCCTCTATTTGCCTCTAAGCATTAGATAAGACTAGAAACAGCTTGATTTCTACAGCTTTTGGCTCTGTTCACTGAAAACACACTCACTGAATTCCAGAAAAATTTTTTGGACCTGTACCAAACATCTTGTGGCCAAATGTGAGCAAAAGCAACTTTTGCTTGGTTTTAAGTTTTGTTTTGAAACATTTGGTCTGGTTCTGCAATGCTTAAATTTTCTGTTTTCTCCCCCTAACAACTACCCTTTGCTAGCAGTATTCTGATAAATTTACTATTGATGTATATTCAGCTTCATTGTCTTACTCCTTTCCTCRGTCCATCTATGTTCCTGTCTAGCACAAACCTAAGATTGGTCCAGGGTGCTACCTTCAACTGAGTTTCAAGTCATTTGAAATTTGGACTCGACTGATATGGAAAAGTGTATGAGGCGTGCTTCTAGTTTGAAGAGATAACAGACAARGCAGAGATGTCCCATATGAGCTTTGCCATGGCTAGATGGAGAAACCCATTGCAACTTCTTGCCCTTGGCTCTGAAGTGCAGCAGAAATTTGTGGCTTGCCTTGGACAAGCAGAGGAATAGAGACATCTGTTCCAACTAGATTTGTTATTACTTCGAGATTAATTAATTCAATAGGATTCTTTTCATCCTCTGTCACGTACCTTCTACCTTTTTCTCCTTTCCTTTGCTATACAGTTTTTCCTTTACAACTGTCAAATACCCCAAACAGAAAAAAGTAAATTAATACCRTTTTGGACAAGTCACTCAAGATTCTACGCTAGTACTCAGACCTAATCTATATATCCATCCCATATAAATGTCTGTACGAAGTCATGTATTATGAAGCTTTAATTCCATTCTTCTTTCAGCACCGCTAACATACAAAATTAATATCAAATGCCTTTCTGTTAGCTTCCCCAACTCACAGGTATCACWACTCTCAAGATTTTTTTTTCCCCTAGCATCTTAATCCTCCGTCCTGCGTGTCAGATTTGGAAGGAGACTAGATAACAAGGGTGGCTGCCTTTATATTTCATGTGCTTCCATGTCATGACCTGCAATAYTGTAAAGACATGGCACACACACACACACGCAGGTTTGCTCACGTTTTGCCTTTTAAAACTTAAGGAGTAAGTTTTGCAAGCTTTATGCAGTAGACAAAATATCACACTTCTAGTCCAGTCTTTTTGCATTACGACTGCTTTCCTAATAAGTTTTGCCAGTTGCATACATGCAGCAAGGATCCCGTAGCTGATTTCTTAGGACTCGCTCCTCCCAGTCCCCAAACTTGGAGAGGTGGGAGTGTGCCACCTCAGACTGTCTCAGTGTTACAGTTTTTGGGGAAAGTACATCAAGATCAAATGACATTTACTTTAATTGGCATTCGTATTATTGTAAAGTCCAAGAAGTCTTCAAAACCAAGGAAGTTTTCCTTGAAATATTGAGCTGTAAGGGTATTCAGGCCCTAAAAAATACCAAAATCCTCCTCATAATTGGTTTCATCATATATGTGACATTAAAAATCATCCCCAGTGTATTTGTCCAAAGTAAAAGAATAGAAAATTCCAAATTTTTGCCCTTTCTGACAGAAATCATTTTATTTTGACCACCTGATGGGCCCTCGGGGTTAATTAGAAAATCCCCATCAAGAGCTCAGAGGCCAATATCAGCTGTCAAAATCCCACATTCCCCTCTTTCACCTCTTTCAAGTGCAAAACAACCTGTGTCTGAAGATGTGCCAGAGAATAAAAGGGCACACCACAACCACTGTGGGCTCTGACTTAGACCTATTCATGGCCTCACTACTATGAATACAGCAAAATCTCAAATGAAAGTTTTAATCTCCCCACTGCATTCAATCCAAAGAGAAAAGGGCTTCCCTTTTAACAATTTCCCCCCTTAAATCTTTTGTGTTGCTCTGCTCCTGAAAAAGCTGAGATTTTGCTCAGCCCCAGCGAGGGCTTTTTGCCATAGAAAGCGCTGCACCTAACCCCTTTGTGCTGACATAAGAGTAAAGGTCTGCTTGGACCAAAAGTAACTAATGCAAAAGGCCTTCAGAAGGTCTAAATACAAACTGAACAAGATCAGAGTTAAAAGTGCAGGCATCTGATCTCGCCCAACTTGCCTTGCTTGCTCTCTTCTCCTGTTCCCAAAGGTGCACGTTAAATACAAAGATGAGTGGGGCAAAGCAAACATTATTAAAAAAAAAAAAAAAAGAGACCAGATGTAATAATGCTGGAAGACGAAGACAGAAAAGCCCTGTTACACCATGTCCTCTCTCCAGACCAAASGAGATCTCTCTCATGCATACAGGTGCATATACACATACAGAAGGGCTATTAGAAAGCACAGAAGCGTTGCTATCCCGGCGGTCGCTGGCTGTTTTCCCCTCTGTGTAAGCAGAAATCACTTACAGAGAAGTTGCTAACAATTGAATTTCATATTCAATTTTATGAATGAAGGAAAACAGCAAAGGCTATGATTTCATTAACTAATTGCTAGGCCATGTGCAGAGACATTACCGGTGTGGYTAAGTGCAGAAAGCCAGAAGAAACRGATTATGAAAACGTGCCAGAAGAGTATGCATCTTCAGATGTGCCACTCCATCTTTTTGGGTTTGGGAGGTTTTTTTGCTATTTCACTGCAAAACCCACTTTTTATCCCCTTTTRCTCAGAACAGAACATTTCTTCCCAAGTGCCCCCAGCCTCCAAAAGCACCACCCTGCCTCACCTCTTGTGCCCAGTCCCTCTTACCGGAACGGCGGCGGCGCAATTTTATATCCTTAGGAGAGAGAAGGCTTCCCCCCCTGCCCAGGACAGCCTTCTCTCGCCTTCAAGTGATTATTGTTTTGTTTTTTTTCTCYTCATGAGCAGTAACACCTACATTGTATGGGGAGAGACAGCGAGCATTCATACCCCTCAGAAAGCCATTCACTTCAAGGCAGCTGGAGAGGCTCAGTGTTCGGCTTGCCCTCTTCACTCTTGGATGAGTTTTGTGCAAAGCTCAGGCTTGGAGTCCTTTCCCGCACAGATCCAAGCAATTAATGAGAGATGGAAAAAAAAGGAGAGAAAATGTCTCAGGGTCTTGTCTSTCTTTGCAGTTTGTTCATTTTGTTTGTTTGTAGCGAAATTATACTAGCTGGGTGCCCTGGAAGGACAGAAAAGCACTCATCTTCCTTGGGGAGGAAAAAGGAAATGATGTTTAATTAATTAATATKTCCTTGGGCTTTTTCTTTTATGTGAAAGGGCAACTAAGAGTTTGGAAATAGCACCTCCTATTCACCCAGCAGCAATTGGAGCCACTGCTAGCAAAGAGATCACCAGCCAAGCAAGACTTTATGAGTCTTTTAATTTAGTATTGCCGTACTCCGGGCAGTGGCTCACCTCTTTTCAGAGGATGTTTTCGCAGAGCRGGCAGAGTTCAAAAGGTCCTAACGGGCTGTTACCGACCTTTTTGCCCTGAGATTTGTGCCATACTGACCAGGATCAAATTCCAAAGCAGCAGTATGGCCCTTTACGCATTAAAGTCTATGAAAAAAAAAAAGGGGGGGGGGGGAAGAAAAAAATTAAGGAAAAAAAAAAAAGATTAACTGAACCCCCTCACAGCTTCACCCATCTTCCTGTCTCCTTTCCATCTTATTTGCTGCTAATGCAAAGCCATTAGATTTTCAATTGCATTTTATCATCATGCTTTAGTTATAATAGCTATGCACCAAATACCCCCCACCCCCCAGTATTACATGGGACACCTTTCACTAGAAAGTTTTAATTTTAATGTTTGCTTCGGTGAACAGGGTCATACAATAATGGGATAAACAATGTGRTTTGTTTCTGGCAAGCCAAGCGCTAAGATCAATGAATTGGTTTTATTGCATAGTTAGTGATAACGTATCATTTGTTTTCAGGAAAAGGCAAAAGTAAAGATTACCACCACCAGCRTACAACGAAAATAAACACCGTGGATGATTTTCATTTTTTGATTTAGCTTGAGAGATGCCTAATGTGTTAAGACACTGAAATAGCACAGCTATAATCATATTGTAATGAATCCAGTAAGAGAGGATCTTTTAATGCAAGTATCTATCATGTTGCATTCATTTTCTGCTGGTGGGCAAGGCAATGTGCTTTATACTAAATGCGATCACTGCCAAATAATTTTACTAGAAAATTGGTCAACAGCAAATTCTGTTATGTTCTATATGTCTTTTTCATCTTTCCTTTGCTTTTAATAATAATAAAAATATAATGAAATAATAACAACACCTTTAATAAAAATATCCTTTTTAATAACATGAAAATTAATTACTACAGATAATTTTGTCATGTTATTTTGCATAGTAACAGAATATTTTACTGTTTAATCCTAAAAATAAGAGTAACCAAAGGCAGCTACTTCTAGCTGATTTAGAAAGCTGCGCAGCTTTGGCCTGGTTAGCACTGGATGGGAATCAGAAATATCACTACCAGTCAAGAGTAACTGTCAAACATTCAGTAAACACCAGACCACAGAAATCAAAGGAGTTAAAAAACTCTGTTCACTCCCATTGCACAGGCAAATGGGGGGAAAAAAAAAGAAAAGAAAGAGGAGTCTGAAGACCTCAATTAGATAATGGTTCACTGTGTCAGGTGCTGTCTAAATACATAGCAAATGGGAGTTGGGGAGTTTTTAAATGATGAGTTAATTGCACGTGGGAGCCCGGACTCCCCACAAATGCTAAAGGAATAGCCATGGAGCCAGGGGAACTGCAAATCAATTAACTTGTGCTTGGCAATGAACTATACCACTAGACAGACAAATCAGAAGGATTTTAAGCCAGGGAGGTAAGTGTATTCTGGCAAATAGTACRGTTTTCAGCATATAATGAATCGGGCCACTCTGCAGGCTCGTGTTAAAGGTGGGTTCCTTCCTCCCACGGTTATTCCCATTGACTCAGAGCCATCCTTCCCTTTCCCTGAGCCACAGGTACTGGTTTAATACCCTGCAACCATACCAAAACAATTCTGGTTTGAAATTCATCCTGTGAATGGCAGCTGTGATGAGTGGGACTTGATGTGGTATAAATCAGTGCAGGACCTGGACTCACGCATTTTAGTCCCATGAATAGTCCTTGCTCTTGCAAGTTAAAGCAATTGATTTCAGTGCAATACACTTCAAGAATGCATTTAATGGAGTGTTTGTTCACTGGAGGAACTGGTGTGCGAGATAAGTTCAAATTGTTTTATGCATACTGCTGAATGGGGACCCTCATTCRTTTTTGTTTGATCATTTACACTTGGTCAAGATTGTTCTCTCACCTACCCTCCTACGGCATGTTTCCTTACAATGTCCTTGTCAATCATGGCCAAGTGTGCTCCTATTGGAACTGGAGTATTTTAACAGCATCTAAAGCTCGCAGCTGAGTGCCACACAGCCTGGCCTCTGACGTGCTCTTTGCATAGCAGAGGAGACCGCGATATTGAGACACGAGGGCTGAAGATGCAGAACAAGCATACGTGCCGCATTTGCCTTGATGGTCAAGACCGGTGGCTAACTGAGGTGGTGGACAGAATATCCCCAGCATGGTAACMCGTCTTGAGCCTGTGTATGTCAAAGAGCGTACAGAGGGAGAAAGCCTCTTCTGCTTTGTCTTTCTTCATATCTAAGAACCAAGCAGAAAGTTTCTCTATTCAGCTTCTCTTTCCATCCTATCTCTTTTCTAGATCCTGAATTTATCAGATACCATTAAGAATCAGCAATTATCTTTAATAGCTGATATWAGTAGTCCCAGGCCACTAAGTTGTGTATTGTGATCCTGTTTGTTTCCATTTGCTGTCCTATATCAGCAAGTTTCTAATAGCATAGCACAGATTCATTAACCTGAATATAAAAAATAGCCTCCTAAAAAATATCCTCCAAGGCCTGTGTTTATTCACAAGGATTTTGCAGGTCTTGGTTTGACAAAGAAGTTGTTAATTAATGGATTTGGGAGTTTTGATGGAAACACAGTTGTAATGGGTCACTGGTCACTACAGCTAAGTCAAAACCTAGACCTCCATACAGGTCATGGATACCCTAGGAGGGAAGGTATCRTTTCAACAGAGTTGGACTGGTTGAGATATGCCCTAAGGAAGGGAGCTGCGATGGCTAAAATTACAACTTGCCTGACCCTATAATAGGTTTTTAAGAGATCTCTTACATCAAAAACAGACCTTTCATCCTGCCAAGAAAAAAAAGCTCACAGGATATCTCTACATGAACACTTTCACCTGATTTAAAGAGATTATTTTGATCTCAGTGAAAAAGTTACACATTAATATAATTTTATCACAGATTTTGCCCAATTAGTTTTGGCCCACAGAAAACTGGCGTTAGTCAACTAACATGCTATGAAGACTAGATTCGGCAGTAGTAATCTAAATATTGCTCCTCTATGTTCTTTTTCCTAAAGCTTTTGAGCATCTGTCTGCACGGGATAGGAAGTTTCTCTTGTGGGGTCAAACCCAGAAATTTCAGAAGTTTGTGTCTAAAAGTCAACAGAGAGGTCACAGAGTCCTGAGGAGATGATGCCATGTAGCAGCAAATCCAGATATCCGTCTGAATTTCTGGTAGCACAAGAACACGCACACTCTTCTGKGTAAGGAGAACGGCCTAGCTCCACAACGCAACCGAAAAATAGGGCAGGGCCTCAGAGAAGGGGACTGCAGACCTGTTACCTTAAATACAGCATCACGGAGCTTCCTGTTGGTGGACCTCACCCAGCTCACAAGTTAGTTTATGCATATATCATATGCCACACAGTTAGTTTATGCATATATCATATCTTCATGCATATCATCTAGCTTCATGCTTGTGAGCATGAAGACTACTGGAAAAAAACAAAGTACGTGCTCAATTGCCCTGATGCAAAGCTCTGATGTGCTACAAAGATGCAAACTGAGAGCTGCATCTATAGCATTTTCTTGAAAATAGATGCAAATAATTGCCAATAGATGTTTGCCAGGATGATAACAGAGAATGTGTTAGTAACACAAGTATGCCACTTGTCAGAAGGTAGAGCATGGAAGATAATGAGCATTTTCTCACTTCTTCCTTTTGTCAGCAAGAAGAAAAACACTGAAAAACAACTAAAATGGGGCACCGCCCACTGAAGAGAAAGGTTTGCATGCTGTTTCATGAACTACTGCATGATCTTCTCTCCGAGGTGATTTGATCAGCTGTGGCTATTTTACTGAAGGCAGGCAGAGAATCAAGAGCACCTTTGACTTGATCAGAGCTACCTAAGATTCWGAAATGACTATATGGAATAGCTGTCAACCTGCCAYAGAAGGCAACCAGAAAAGATGGAAAGTATTAGTACCGTGTATTAATACCATATGGTTCAACTGAGAAGCCTATAATCCRTCTAGAACTCAAATAATTATCTGTAACTAAGTAAATAACCTGTAATTAGCCATATGGCTATGGCTTTAGACTCCCATTTAGCCACAATTTAAAAATCACTGCCAAAACGTCCTCTTTGGATGTGATCAGTACAACCCTTACACTCTTTTCTAGTTTCTACATCTACATCTAGTGGTGAATGGGACTTTTCTATTTTGTACACGTAAAATATTTTAGATAAGACCATGCCACAGGTATGATGCAAATTCCACTCCCTCCCAAAAAGATCCTCCATCAAATTAAGACAATTTAGTGAAAACTCTAAAGCTCTCTGTGTCAGCCATGGTGATGAGCACAGTATAAAAACGATAGATAAACTGAACCACGCCTGATCTGACAGGCAAGTACCGGGGTATCTGCCTATTTGCAAAATGCCTCATGTTTCCATGTGAACATTGCTGAGCGAGCCGATGCCCTTGCTTAGGAATGATTTAATTTATATGCCCTCAGAATGAGGTCATATCAATATCATGCATGATCTCTATCAGCTTTGCAGATGCCTTAACCTGAGAACGTTCAAGCTCTTTGAGAGCTATTCATACTTGGCAGGTTGATATAGTAACTGACAATTCACCGCCATCCAAGTGTATCTGAGAACACAAAGCTCACATAAATATTGTTGAGCATATCCCATTGTTGCTTATTTACTTCTGCCGTTCAACTTTCTACAGCTCTGAGAGGAAGATCATTYCTCTCCATGTCATATATCTGACTTACCCAGCAGACACGAAAAGCTCCTTGTTTCCTTTTTACCAGTAATGAGCTGTGCTAGAAATGTCAAACACAGGTTTGTTCAACCCCGACCAACAAACAATGTGAAACATAAAATTACGGGTGGACGGAGACCGGCGAGGAGCCCTGGCTACAAGCTTGGCTTTGTAACTGGCGCTGAAATAGCTTATAGTGGTGTTTCTACTTTCAAAAAGCTCCAGAAGGAAGCACGAAGACCTACCTGATACCTTTTCTTCTGCAGTTTCATAAGCTGACCTGCCTGCTTACCCAACCTAAGCCCTTACCAAAGGCAACCACGAGCAAACAGCTTGCACGGCGTACAAACACGATTTTCATGCAGACTKTAGTCATGGCTTTCCAGCCCAGAAATGCCCACCTGGCCCTTCACTCTGTATTTATCACACTCACCTTAGGCTCCCTCTCTCTGTGACAGCTGTGGGATAGAAAGACATGAAGAGAAGAATAAAAGATGAGGGGAAAAAAAAAAAACAAACAAACAACAGAAAAAATCATGCAAAGCTCATCACTTTCAAACATATCCTGGACCAACTATTTCTGACTGATAAGTCTGGTTTAAGAAGGTCAGACGCACCCCATTCTAACTTTGGAGAGGGATTCTTTCTTTTGATTTCCTGACATGCATCTCTCTTGCACTGTAATTTAAACTGAAAAGAGGAATCAAATTAAAAATATGTATGTCCCTAGCTGGACTAATTCCTTATTTCAACCATAAACCTCAATTAAAAAAACTGCCTTTTTTTTTTTCCTTGATGAACTTCCTGTTGAGTTAGTGAACCAAACTGGTTCACAAAGAGGTCAAACAAGTGCCAGAAGTGCCAGAAGTGAAACCATAGACTCACGCAGTCAAAACAGAGAGGGGATTGACTCTACCTTCCAGCACCCACAAGCTGATAGACAGAGCTCAGCCTCTTTGTCTAACAGCATCGCTTTCAACGTCAGTTGTGCAACCTGGACAGATAGGCTTATTGTAAACACAGGAAACAACTTTGACAAAACAGCAGTGCCCATCCAACAGCTTTTTTTTTTTTTAGTCCTTATTCTTGGCACATGCAATATTATTTCACAATTTTGACATGACAGCAGGAAAAGAAAGAAAAAGATGCCTTTTTTCTTTTCTGCTGTTCCCCCTTCACACAACATGARTTACTGGAAGTAAAATCAGTTAATATCTAAACTGCAAAAATTATATAGCAAGCACCAAAGGTACAATGGAGAAAAAAGAAACCTTCAAAGATAAAGCTTTCCTTTAAGCTGTAAGCATTAGTAATTTAATGTCTATTTCTAGTCAAGTATGGAAAAAGGAAGCAGATCAATGTCTTAATTAAGTCTCAAAAAAAACTTCTTGAAGTAAGCACTACAAACACACCATAAGGTCTGGCAAAAGAGARGCTCAGTGAAGTTAATCATTTTACATCATTTTACTCTGCAGATAGGACCAGGAAAAGAACCCAGGAGCCTTGGTGCCTTGTACTGTCTTCGGTGYGCCAGGCGTCTCTTCCTTCTACTGCACCAAGGTAAAGGGAAGTAAAATCTTGTATTTGCCTTAAGTACTCACGGCTAATTCAAATGGGTATGTTATCCAGGTCGGTCAGACAAGCACAGAGGCTCCATTTCATTTGCCTTCAACTTCCCCCAGATTAAACGATCAGACCTACATCAATCATTGGGTGTAAAAGACGTGGAGTAATTGGACTAGAAGGTTGTCAACAGACTGAGGGCTTCTGTTCAGAAAGCAGATGTCTTGGCTTTTTCTTGGTCATGTTTATTCTTCATAAATACCAGAGCAAGACAGCAGAGTCACTATTATCTCGTAACAACGTTCTGTTAATCAGGCATGTCATTTGCTTGTATGGCCCAACCTTCTGCAGATCCCAGACATTCCCCTTCCACAAGAATTAACCACAAAAATACTGCAGCGTAGCTGCTTTATGACCATGGCTAGGAACAATTTGTTTTGTGCTTTCAAACGCTGATCTTGCAACAGTGAACATACAGACACTGTAGCACTTTTTTTTACATAAATAAGGGGGTTTGACCACCATCTTTCCTTTTTCAATGGCAGTTTGGCAAGATCTTTTGCGTAATTCCCGGCTCAGAAAAAAGACAGCATTCAARTAAGGAAAAGCACATCCTTCCCAAATTGCTCTGAAAAGCCATCAACAGGGTGAAAGCCAGGTCAAAATAATAATTACACTAGAAGCGTAGTATTGGTGGGCTAGACTAAGGAAAGAAAAGAGGGGGAAAAAAAAGGCAAAACAAAACTCAAGAGTTAGAAGCAGTAACCAAAGAATTTAAGAAAGAAATATGAAGTTACACATTCCTGCCTGAGCTCACATCATGTCTTGCACACAGCAAAAGTTGGTGAACCTGCCACATCCCTGCCACCACTGCTGGTCCCACRGTCCTTCCCTCTCCACCGCATGGGCTTTAGCCCTCACACGGCACCCCGCACTCTACTACAGCTTGCCACACTAGCTGAAAACTACTTATTTTTGTTTCCTCAGGTTAGCTTTCTGCCGGCACACTGAGACAGGCTGCCACAGGATCTGTTAAGCACCAGAGCTGACAGAGGACCACGGGCTTACRCAGCCAGGAACAAGAAGGGGTTGAGGCAGGAGGAACCAGACCTTCTCCGTCCAGCAACAGCCAGCTGCCAAACTGGCTGCAGAGCCCTGATGGGAAGCGTCCCTGTAAGTCAGTACAGTACCACTGGCATCGAGGAAGCCTCAGCACGAGATCTGCTCTGAATTGTGTGTGCCCAAGACTCCACAAATACTAAAGTTCAGGTGCAGCCAGCAACACTCCTACAAAACCCCATTTCCCATGCRTGGACATACTTATAGATGATCTACAAGTTACAATATTCCTGCCTAAGACATGAACAATTTTTAGAGCATCATTTGCTTTAGCGTAACTACAGTCTGCAACATCAATTTGATTCTTCCCAAGTATCYGGRTTCAAAGGTTTCACTGGGAATAGCCATTGTGAGCTTTCTCAGCCCTTAGCTGGAGCGGGTAGGTGGGACACCTCCTATCCCCCCTGTCTGTGTTTGAAGTCGTTGGGCGTTAGCAGAAGCAGCCAAACTCGGAGTGAAAACTTTTGTAGTCTGCAGCAGGGGCATGCTCATTACAAAACCCCGACATCTTYAATCTTAGTGGATACTTTAAAACTCAAGTGAGTCCAAGTAACAGCCCAACTTTTCTGGGAGTACTCAACTAACTCTAGAGAATATGGAGCTGGAGGTTCTCAGTACACACATGCACGCTGATCCGCTATAACTGCATCCTAACATCCTTGCTGGAGGGTTTACATTTTGCTTAATTGGAGCATGTTTTTCTTCTCACTGGCAAAATGGCTACAGACTTCAATGAGAGCAGGATTTGGATTATTTTTTTTTTTAAAAAACTGCTCACTGCTGTGTTTTGTGAATTGTACAGAATTCTGTCCACTCAATGGACCCAAACGTGATTCACAAAACAGTCTCAATATCTGTGTGCAAACAAAATACTTGGCCAAACAGTCAAACACTACAGTCATGTGGATGGGGGGAGGGAACAAAACCAAACAAAACACCAAAACCAAACCCTACATAACACTTATACAGGTCATACAGATGCCCAGTATTTCACCTGAAAATTTAGGCAAAAATGGRATGTGATAGAATAACCTGTTTGTGCGACTGTGCACGTGTGTGGGTGCGCACACCCCCGTATACTGTCCTCTCTAAGGGTGTGCTTCAGGTGTCATCTCCAAAAGTGAAATGCTGGAGAGACTTGTTAGGAGGGGAGGAAAAAAAAAGCCCCTTTTTCTCTTCGAGCCTCTGCTCAGTAAYAGCACTGAAGCCCACTCGTTCTTCTTCCCTCGCCTTGCTGTCAAGATGCGTGTGGCCAGCAGAACCATGATCATTCATTCCCTTATCGCAAAAGATAACCAGGCTTMCACACAAATAGCATTTACATTTCAAGTGAATTTGGTTCTTCTAGTTCTTTATCTCCCCACGTAGCTTCGCTGCAGTTCAACGTTTACKCCACATACACAGTATGCCTTTTTTATTTGGGCTTCATTTTTATTAAATATCAAAAATGATAAAGGATGCCATTGTTCTAACTACTGAAAKCAACACTATTGACATCAAATACAAAAAAGTAAGTGTAACTAGACGTCAGAACACAGTTTTCTTTCAGGAGGGTATCAAACCTCCATGTGAACAAATTCAGCACATCAGGGTCGGGGAGGGGGGAAAGAAATGGCTTCAGGAGCCCTATAGAGGTGCTTTTGCTTCCCTGACTTCTCACACACTATACTTTCAAATGAATTTAAAGCTTTTCTTGTCCAAATCCCCGCAGAAGTAACCACACTGCAGTTTTTCTACTATTATGCAAATAGATTAATCAGCCAACGCTCCAGTGAGAATTAATTTATATTTGAATCAAATGAGGCCTTAGATTCTTTATAACCCAACCCCCGGGCCAAGGCCTGGGCTAGGTAGCAACCTCATATTATTCATTTGACGAAATGTGAACTGACATAAATACCATGGCTAACTTTCAATCCGATTACCCCGTTACCTCACATCAATGCTCTCCCAGCCATCAGACTCTAGCGTCCCTCCTTTCACCAGCACAGCCAACAACTGACAACTCCTCCCTGATAAACAAGCACCCACGCCGCCACCTCGGACYCCCGCTCTTAACCCATCATCCCTGCTCAATGGCCCTTATTCGACAAGGTACTTTATTTTGTTTGTAGGAATCGGGGGACTAAACAGCACAAAAATACTGTTTTGCTGGGGCTGCGATTCAAAGCTGCCCTTTCAGAGCTGCGGAGCACTTGAGGCACTAACAATAAACATCCAAAAATATAGGAGCATCGTGTCTGTCCGTACATACGTATACGCACATGCACACATTTAATTTAATACAGTGGCCGACATCTGTTATCTTTCATACTCTCCTTAACCCTTAAAAAAAAGTAAAACAATGTTTTGGGCTACTATGTCCAAAGGTCAATGTAAAGTGAACCCACATTTTACACAGCACCCTTATACTAAACTCATGTTGACAACCACTAAATTCTTTCTATTGCCCTGCACAGGAACTTGTTTTTTTAAAAAGACTTTTTTTTTTTTTTTCTTTAAAACTGTAAGCATTTAAAAAGCTTGGCTAAACAATCCACCAGGTGTGAGAAAAGCCTTTTCTATGCAAGCAGCTCTGTGTCAGGAAACCTACACTTTGTAATTAGATTAGCAAGCAAGGACTGAATAGCTCTGATCAAAACATCTCCCCCCGCCCCGCATATTGTTTATAGTGCATAACTGATAACTAAGCTTTTCTAGTCATGGTTAAAATCTACTTAAAAATGGGAGTCCTGTGCACTCTGGAATTTAAATGAAGAGGAAAAGAAAACAAAGTGCACAGTCTTAAAAAGCTATAAGTAATTACTTGGCTGTCTTGCTTAAACAAAGCTTTATCTGAAAATATAAGTCATAAAACAAACCCTATGATTTAACGGCAGGTCTTCAGGAGACTGCCACTTAAAACACATCTAAGCTAGAGAGTTAAAGGTGTAATTTTTGCCCTAAGGCCATACATCACAGTGAACAGGCTGGTGGGGAAGAAGGACGACAGTCCTCTTGGCCACATGRCCCCAGCTCCAGGGGACATCCCAGACGCCTGGCATGAGAGCTGAAAAGTCCTCAGCCCAGGAGGATGACTTTAGTTGTCTGTCTTTGTGGATTTTTCCACGTGACCAGACAGTCTAGTTGTGCACTAGACTCAGTTTCCCAACATAAAGAGCAAATTTGAAGTGTACTGGCTTCCTGGAGACACCAAAAACGGGGTGAAAAGGAGCTGCAGGGTGCTAGAGCACATCATCCCTGCCTGTTCCTTCAAGGGAAAGGCTTATCACATCGATATGATGTGAAATGGAAAATAAGCCAAGACAAGGTTCTTCCTAAAGCTTTCATACAAAGCCTATATATTTTTCTTGGAAATAGTGAGTTTGTTTAACAGTCCGGTTCCATCTGCCCAGAGTGCAAATACCYCAGTTTTGAATTTTGATCTCACTCCAGTCCAGACCAGAGTCAGTCCCATTTTGTACTGTGGGGCCTGAAACCAGATGCMAACCCTTGTATGAATCAATTTTTCCAAAGAAAGATATCCAATTACTGGATCCTTCTGCTCAGATCGGTACACCTCATAAATCCCATGGTTATTTCATCCTTCTCAAAACGGTCTTTTAAATATTAGGGCTGGAGCATCAGAACTGGGATCAAAAAGCCTTCTCTTTGGCTGAAGGACACTGTAGGAATAGCAGAAGATAACAAGAGGACATCCTCCATTCTTCCTCTCACAAGTCAGGAGACACTCACCTTACACACAGCTGTCACCGACAGCAGTGAATGAAAACTTTTCCATGCTTCAGTAACTGTCCTACCCCCTCCTGCTTCTGCTGTAAGCGCAGCAGCAGGGAAAAGGCCAAGGCATTAACTGCCCCAGTGCAGAAGTCCAGCCTCTTTGCTTAAATTGCCACTCCAGAGAGGGTCTGACCCAAGGCAACAATTTATAACTGTCTCCACGCACTCCCCTCTGCTGATTTTTTTTTTTTTTTTTCTCTGTAGGAGCAGTAAACTTTCAGCAAAAAGGAAGGATAGACAATTTTTTGGTGCGATAACCATTAGGGAAAGCTTGATAAAGRTTGATAGGTGAGGGAATAGACTTCCATTTAAGGCCTAAGCCAGAACGATTTAAAAGATGCTAGAGACCTACCCCTTATCCCAGGACATCCATGAATCTGGAGGATGCAAATGTAGCTTAAAGCTACATTAACCTCCTCTCTCCTGACCTTTCTGGGTCTGATGAGTAGCAGCCAGAGTATGGCTCCTCAAAAAGAGCCACGTCCTGTGCCAGGACAACCTGACCTTACCAGATTTCCTCAAGTCAAATTTTAAATCTGCTAAATCCCATCCAATGCCCCTRAAGCCGTTTCTAGACACAGAAGATTTGATGCTCTCCACCCTCTTACATTTTTAATGGAAAAGGAAAATCAGAGAGGAAAAGAAGACAAAATTCATGTCATGATGAGAGCCAAAAATGTGAATGCAACCACTAAAACATGATTTTCGTTAAGTAGTTCTCATTTCTACAGGCATGACAAGAAACCTGAGAAAACCTGTTTCAGACTATGAAGATCCCGTTCAAACATCCTGGCTGTCTAATTCTAAACTTCAGTTGTCTTTGATATTTCCCCCTGCAGTATCAAAACACTCCTGACAAAGTACTGAAAAGAGACAAGTACATTCAAATTCTTCTAGGGCTTAACCCTACCGCATTGAAATTAGCATGAGTTTTGCCCCTGACTTCAGCCCTGACAGAACGAGCAACATTCTCAGGCCAAAGGCATGGGGAAAAGCTTTTCTACAACTTTCTTTACATGCTTGCACTCTCCTTAGTCCTAGAGATTTCTGTTTGCTTTCAGAAAGCTGAAGGCATAAACGGGCAACACATTCCACCATGTGTCTATCCAATCTCATGGCTGGTGGAAAACAAGGAAGGCATTTTTTACGGTTTTCCAGAAAGAAACACAATTCTCTGAGAATGGACGTACTTTCTACAGGCTGGGTAAGCTCCCATCAGAAAGATTCTGGTCTTTGCTATTTCAAGAAAGTTTTACAAGTGCAAGTGAAATTGGAACCTCATCAGCTTTTCCCAGCGATAAAATGGAAGAGCCCTTCGTCTCTGAACACCATGAAGCTGTGCTGCTTGCAACAGAAAGCCCAGGAGAAGGGCATCCCTGTTCTAGCATCCACAAAGAGTCAAATGTTTTCTAAAGAGAACAACTCTTTCTCACGAGTGGAGATCCAGTGCAAAATCTATTGGCTCTGCAGGGAGCCAGTCATCCTGAAYTCAGAGACCTGCACTTGAGAAACCTGAAGAGGTGCCCATGATGCATAAGACTATGAAGCTATTCATTCCTCTATCATCATTGCTCCATTCTCCTTGGTTTTCTCTACCTGAAGCACCTCACTTGATAAAAAGGACAACAGAAATACAGCTATCTTCTTTCATCTGACTTTCTAATTTACACAAAGTAACTGGGAACAGAGCACATGGACCACATGGACCAGTGCTTGCTAACTCATTTCTCACTGGCTCTATGAAGGCAAACCCTGAGGGACAAAGTTTGAAAGCTCTCTTCTGTCAGAGCTCCAGAAATCAAATATACTGCGTATCAACATCCACAAGCATAACTTTGTGTTTCTGGGAACACCAAGCATTGCATCTTCTCCAAAGAGGCCTGCACATATAGTCTCTTCCTCTACGTACGCAGTACAGTTTGCCAATGACCTATAGACATATAGCTACGGTTAGTGCATGGTCTGGAATGGAACCATTTAACTGCAAATCCATTGCCTCAATGGAAGAGTTCACCAGTGTAATGCTTCCAGGATTAAGTCACTACATGCCCAGGGAATTCGATGATCAAAAAAACCCCGGAACTCACAAATGACTTTTTTTTTTTCTTTTTTTTTTTTTTTTTTTTTATTAAGAGATTACCCCGTTTCAATTGTAAGAGCATTGCAGTATCCTAGCAAGGAATTTTTCTTTTCTTGTTTTTGCTAAGTAACTGTTACAGGGTATTTGAGTTTCTCTTCTTTCCTTATCACATGGCTTTTGGTCCCACCAAAAGATGCATAGGTTAATCCCTGTCAACAGAACTTTCAGCACCTTCACATAGGTCTCAAAGAGAGAAAACCACTGAGTTTTGAAGAAGATACCTCCACACCTTCAAATCAGGAATATTCTTGCAACAATGAGTTTGTGCCAAGAAGTTGATACCTGCATGGTCAAATCATTTGCACCAGGAGGGAGAATATGACTTTCCAGACAGGGTGATAGACCACAGTGCCGGTGACTGATTTGTTAAAACCTCTCTGCTGCCTACCTGGAACCCCCCCCCAACAGCTGTTTCCCCAAACGGATCACAGCATCTGAAGGTATTTTCACCTAGAAGGAGCAAAGTGAGCCTCCCAGCCCATCACCATCTTTCTGGCTACTCGCTACCAGCACATACATCAGGAAAGATTTTCCACTGGGGACAGTGTTTCCAAGTACCTGGGCTCTCATCAGCATCCCATGGGCTCTTCTGAGCCTCTCTCTCAAACCTTTCCAGCGAGGGTTAAGCCCCAAGGAAGTGCAGTATCAGTTGGTTGGCACAGTAAAAGTTGAGGGATTGAGGGCTAATTGCCTGGCCCTTTTAAGAAAAGGTGTAGAAGCAAGAGAAGGTCCTGGTTTAATCCTGCAGGGTAGTTAAATACTAATTCTGTTCTTCTTTCTCCAAGAGACAGAGGTCCCRACACACTGCTCCATCAGGCAGAGGGATGGAGAGCAGCCTCTAAAAGACCATGTCCGCTTTTGCAAAAGGCCTCAAGGGAGTACGTGGCTCAGGGACCCTCGGTTTAAGGTGACAGCAAACTGTCAGGTTTGCTGAAATCCACCCCAGGACACGTTCATTCTCCTGTTGAATTGCCCTGACAGAGTCCTTTCTTCCAAAGCAGCTTGTCCTTGTTGTAACCTGGAGAATGAGGAACAGAACTGGGGCTTTATGAGTGGAAAAGTAATGGGATCCTCAACTCCTAGCACTTAAAATCACCCTCTGCCTAGAGATTTCAGTGAATCAGTGAGCAGAGAAATTTGCCACCATCATAAGCAAAGGATCACCGCTTTGGTTTGTGGTGAGGTGGTAGGAGTAGATTTAAGACCTSATTTGAAAGACAAAAGGATTTTTAATTCTTCTTACCTACTTGAGTAAAATGAGGGAAATACATATCTGAGAAAATAAACAGGAAAATATCACGTTCTCTCATCCTCCACGCTTCATCTGCGCAGTCTAACCTGGAAACTCTTGGGGCAGAGACCAAAACTGAAACAAGCTGGACCTTGGCCTCCGGCACCTGAGAATCCAAACAGCCGCTGCCCAATTCCCAGCTAGTTTCCACTGTGCTAAATAATCATGAAATTAAGGCAACAAATAAAACACCGTATTGCATTTTGCAAAGCCCAGCTCTCCAAAATGTGCAAATCTTAGCTCATGAAAGGAGTTGTTTTTAGGGAGGTTGTATGGTGGTTTGTTTATTAGACAGATGAGTGGAGAAGAAAGAAAAAGGATTGTTCGACCCCAGATTATTTTTTTTTTTTAAAACAAAGGTGGAGGTTGGGGAAGGGATAAAAGGACCAAGTGGACAAAAATGATCAAATTTGGGAGGAAGGATGCAAATTAAACAGGCTTGGAAGGAGCTAGTAAAGCACAAGCAAGACACAGAGACTAAACTWAAGTTAATTACTTTTGACATGATCAGATCATCTGGTGGCGTTTCGGGCTGCGTGCACTCGAGGCTGGCCAGCGTGAATGGCGAGGGAAAAGAAAGTAACTCTCCCCTCTAGGTCCCTTTGCCAAGTCTGGGCTGCGCGCTCTGTCCGAGATCCCTCTTTCTTTGCGCAGAGAGAGAGAGGGGGAGAGGAGAGAGAAACACAGTTAACCACCTGTCAGGGCTGAGGACACAATAAGGCAGCCCCCAAAAGAGCTTTTCATGCATGCGTAATATATTTGTTCAGCTATTCACTTAATGAAGCTGATAAATGTGATGCGAAACAATAGTCAAGTTAATCTATTTAGTAAAATGTTTTGAGACTCTCAGGCGATGTTAAGGAGGGTAGTGTGTTCGGGGACATTTTCATTTCAATACGCTCATCTCTCCCCTCTTAGGGGGGTTTCAAGCAACCTATGTGAATATAATTTCTTATAAATGTGTCTTTAATGGGTTTAATTCACCCTTGCCAGCTGTTTTTTTAGCTATTTTGTAAGAGCAAAACAAACGTGCCAGGCTTGGAAAGCTAGTTAAAATTAGTTTCGGTCACTGGGGCCAAGCTATATTTCCTGCAAACCATCTGCTTGATTGGCACAATAGAAGGATTTTCAAGAAAAGGGGGGGGATCTAGAAGAGCTTTGAACGAACCAACASTTACTGTTCCTTGTGCTTGAATTCTAAAGGTGAAGCCTTAGGTGTCTTAATATAGCTTCGCCCCCGCAGCCTCCATTCAAGCTCCCGACGAGGTGGATAAGCACCGTCAGGGAGCTCGGACACGCCGGGGACGGAGCATCCCTCCGGCCGCCGCTGCCCCCTCCCCGGGAGAAAAGAAGAAAAAAGAAAACAAACCGAAACGCGTACACACACCCCCACGCTTCCTCCGTAGCTCTGGAGAAGGAGAAGCCGCGGGGCCGCGGCGGGCCGGGCAGCCGGTACCCGCGCAGGGGCGCGGAGCGGGGGGGGCTCGCCGGGCCCCTTGCGGAACGGTTCCCGGCTTGGGAAGAGGCGGGGGGGGAGGGGGGGAGTTTGGCTTGCACCTGGCTGCGGGAAGCACCGGGGACCGGCCCAGCTCCCCCCCCCCGCCGGGAAAGGCGCGGGGGAGCGTCCCGCGTGGGAGCCGTGGCCGTGATTGAGACGTCCCGTCTCCCGGGGCCGGGGGTCCCCAGCGCGGCTCCGAGCCTCTGGGCAGGCGCTGGCCCAGCCCAGGCGAGCTCTTTGGTCTCTGGATTTGAAGTGCTGGCTCTCCCAATTTCATGCGGATTACCAGCCTCGGACCGGGACACACGCAGGCTTCAAGCCCTACCCCCCGCCCCGCTCCCGGCGGTTTGGGRTTTTTTTTGTTGGTTTTTTTTTGTTTTGTTTTTAGCGACAAAGAAAGTGAGTGACTTTTAAGAAATAAATTTGAAGATAACGACATTAAAATGAATGGCAGGAAGCACAAAACGGCATGAGCATAGGTCAAACGGCATTAGTCACAGGTTTTATCCTGACACATTAGAATTCCCTTCTCTTAAATGATCACTGCCTTTGAAAAGAAACTTCCAAAGGAGATCACTTAAAATAAGATCCTTTCGTCTGATTTCTTGGTTTCTTATGGTCTATCTTCCCTTTCAATAGATGTCTAGTCCCTTTTGCCTTGGTGCTTAAGGAATTCTTTATGAGTGTGCTCAGACGCATCACAAGGAACTGGGTCCACGTGTGCCCCAGCATGCGTTTGACCCAACCTTCCAGAAAATGTCAGACCCTCTTTTTTAAACCAGAGAAATTAGCAGCAGTTGGTCTATAGTGAGGCAAAATGCCCCCAATGTATATGTAAAGAAAGGAGTAAATCATCTCAAAGGAAACGTATAATGACTGTAAAAAACTAAGTGTTCTCGGATCCGCCCGGGCTGCTCCCAGACGCCGGAGCTGTGTTGGGAAACGCCGGGGCGAGGGGGGGGGGAGGGAGGGAAGGGGGGGACAGCGCAGGAGTGCGGCTGCGAGAGGGGCAGGGAGCAGGGGAGGGGGGGCCGTAGGGGGGTGCCAATCAATTATTTTATTGGGAAAGCCCCGCTTGCTTTTTCCATTCCCTACCGTCCCACTCGCTTGCTAAATAACACCTTGAGAGCAGCCATGCGTATAAACGGGCTTGAGAGAACCCCGGAGCGCTCCGGGTGGGGGCGAGAGGAAAGCTAAACCCGGAGCAGGACGGGGCAGCCCCCCGCTTCTCCGCCCCCCCCCACCCCGACACCCGCCGCGGTGCCCAAGCGGTTCCCGCCGGGGGCGGGGGGCAGATGCCGGGGACCCCCCGCGCTGCCTGCCAGTACCCCCCGAGCTCTTTGGGGTCTGCCTGCGCCTCCCTTCCCTTTTTTCTTTACCTGCTAAGCATCAAGATTAACAAAACTTGGATTTGGGAGAGGGTTTATTTCAAAGTGATGCTTTCAGACAAGGGATCTTCCAAGTCAGCCTTCTGCAGATGCTCATCTGCTGGAGGCCGGTGCACAGCGCCGGGAAAGCTTGTCAGGATCATACAATTTCGAGGGCTGATTCCGTCCTCTCTAATAAATAACTTTTTGATTTGAATCAAGGGAGAGGTTTAACAGACTTTCTTTCTTCCCTAATGTGATATAAATCGCAGATGCACTTTTATTGAATGGTTAAAGCATCGACATGGAGATAATCAACACAAAACGTCCGGACAAAAACCATCGAGAGAAATAAAGCTGGTTAATAAGATTTTTGAGAAAGCTTTGTGTTAAAAAGTAGAAAGGGAAAACAGCTGAAGGTGACAGTTAGTTCATGGTTAATAGGATAAAGGCTGCATGGTTGAGCTGCACACTTCTGCTTGCAAAGGTTCAGCCACACCAAAGGGCTGAATAGGGTGCTTTTAAAACATAGGACGTTTAACACATCTGTTATAGTTTTTAACAGAGAAATCAGGTAAAACCACTCTCAATAGTTGCTTTCATCACCCAGCTCCAAAGGAAATTAACTACACTTGCGCCTATTTCAATACTTGCCACCACAAACAAAGCCTCTCTGCCAGAAAAATCCCTATTTTCTACTTTTCCGTTAGACGATGTCATTTGTCCCTCACACCAAAGTTAAGGGACTTTCGGCTCCGCGGCACCGAGCTGAATACACCTCCAGAAATTCTGCGCACGCACGCAGATAAAAAGCGAGTTCAGGTGAATTTGGCGGCGTCGAGAAGGCTTCGAGCCACCGATACCGATAACCCCGAGACTAGCTCAGGCTATTTTAGCCAAAAGGATCAAAACGCTACAACATCGCCTTCATTTTCACGGTCAGAGGGTAGCTATTTCCACTACTTTTAATGTAGACGAGCTTAAGAGGACCAACAGATTGAGAACCTGAGGGGGCTGCTCTGGTCCCACAAAGCTGTTCAGGTCTTTTCTATGTTCAGCGTCCAGATTTTCTCGGAGCAGAGTTCTTATCTGCTACAACAAGGCTTACATTTCGGTCCGATACGGGCAACCCTCTTGCCTGCGCACACGTACGCAAGACTCTTGCAAGCTCGGATCCCGAGAGGAGAGGTTAACACCGCAAACTCGCTTTATACCGGACCTTCGACGTGCAGATAGAAAAATAACCCCAACTACACGCACAAATTTTGCCGCATACTAATAGCAGGGAGCAGAACGCGCTCAAACCACGATGGGATCCGGTCTCCGAATAATTTTTTCCCCTCAACAGAGCTTAGTTCCACGTTTTCTAATTTGTATTTTCCACTCCACAAACCCCCTGCTTTTCTGAGAGCCCGCAGATAAGTTTATATGAATATTTATTGATTTATTTCCTAAACTCAGCAGGGGAGCGGCAAATAAATTTAGTGCTTTCTTTAAATAATTCCCTTTCTACGAGGCAAGATGTCATTCGAAACTTTTAAATAGGCATTTAATTAGCCTGTGTGTGTTGCCTCTGAACAAAACCCTGCTGGGAGCCTTTGGAGCGCTGTATTCCAAAGAGGCGGTCAATATGCAAAATTGATGACTACACTTTCTTTGTGGCGGGGCCATTGTGCCCCGGTTGCTTATGAAGTCTAATCCAATCATAAATTGCAGCCCCGGACCAATGGAGAAGCCGGGAGCTCGCCCTGAATGAAGCTCAAGTGGAGAACTTTGTTGAACCCCATTGTTGGGGCTGTCACTTTTGAAAGAGCCTCAGCGGGGCTGACCACTATAAAACCCATCGTCCAGGAGGAAGGGGCAGAGAGAACCCCGCCAGGCTTGCTAGCTGGATCTTTACTAAACGAGGTTTGCAAAGCAGAAAACAAAAGCAAACAAACAAACAAGCGAGCGGGCCCGCTCCGCGGACGGCCCCTGCGATGATGTTCCCCAGCCTCATCGCYCCGCCGGCCGTCTACCCCAGCCTCCTGCGGCCGACCCCCACCCTCACCTTGCCTCAGTCGCTGCAGTCAGCTTTTTCCAGCCATTCCAGCTTCCTGGTGGAAGATTTGATCCGGATCAGCAGGCCTACCAGTTACCTGCCCAGGACTGCCCCCCCGCCCAGCATGTCCCCCCCAGCCTCAGCGGCCAGGACGGATTCGGGGACGCCGGAGCTCGCCAGCACCACCACCACCGCCGCCGGCTCCAGGAGGATCTGTTCGCCACAGACTTCCAGCAGCGATTCCACTTTCCTGAAGTTTGGAGTCAACGCCATCCTTTCCTCCGCCCCCCGCACCGGTAAGCGGCCCGCTCCCGGACCCCCCGCGCCCGCGGAACCCCCCGCTTGCAGAAGGGGGGCGGCAGGGATGGGGGGGCTGGGGGGAAGAGGAGGGAGGCTATTTAGGAAAGGGAGGGAGGACCGAGTACCGAGCTGCAGAGCCCTCGGGCAGCGCTCGGATTTAAGGGGAGGGGGAGCGCTGGCAGACTGCTGGTCCCGCTCCGCCGCCTGCGGAACGGCCGCGGAACGGCCGAGAGGAGCGGGGAGGAGTCCCACGGACGGGTCTCCCGRCTGACTCCGACATCCCCGGTGCCGCTTTTCCGGCAAAACCACGGCAGCAGAAGTGCCGCTTTTCCTAGGCGGTTGCGAGCTCGGGCTGGCTCTTTTATTTGGGGTGGGAGGGGGGGGAAGTACCACCGCATTGGTCCCCGGACCAAGCGACAGACCCAGCCGTGCCGCCGGTTGAGCCCAACCGGTGGTAACCCTTTGCTTAATTCCATTTTAATTATTTACTAGAAACTTCCCCTGCGCTGCTTCAGAGCGTCCCTCCAAAGACTTTCTCCTTTCCGTACTTTGAAGGATCCTTCCAGCCCTTTATCAGATCTTCCTATTTCCCAGGTAGGTCTTTAAAAGTCCCTCTCTCTCTCCGGGCGGACCCCTCTCCTCCCGCCCCCCTCCAGGCACAGCCCGGTAATATTTCTCCGTCCCCCCGGGGGTTATGCTCTAGTTCAGAGGTTGGAGGGAGTACAACATTCAAGCATCAGTCGCGCCAATTTGATGCCCGATTGAGCACAGGCAGTGACTGCTTGACATCCCCTGCCCGCTCCCCCCGCTGATCGGCAAATTAGCCGGGATTGTCACGGTCCCAAGGCGAGGCGGGTCCCCCTCCTCCCAGGCAGCCCCTCCCGCCCGGCGCCTTCCCCCACCGCCGCTTTCAGCACCACGAAGGGAGCGGTCAGCTCCCGCCCAGCGCTCCGCGCCCGCGCAGCCGCCGGGGACAGGCTCCGCGCAGGCGGAGGGAGGCGGCCCGCTCCCCTGAAAAGCTGCTCTCCGCCTGGTTCCCCCCCCAAAAAACACCTTCCTGGCCCCCCCCTCCCCGGGTTGCTGGCGCTTACAGGCGGATCGAGCGCACCGATCGGGACTTCGCTCCTCCACCGCGTACTAACCCCCCCCSGGGGTCTCCCACTTCGTCGCTTCTCCCTTAGACCGTCAGCGGTATTCACACGRCACGGTCTCGGCGAGAAAGCAGGCTACGGGGGTCTGTTTCTTACAGCGCTGAAATGTTATGATGCCGAGAGAACAATTAAAAAAAAAGAAATCTAATTACACAAACAAGCTATTAATTTAAAAAGAAAACAGGAAAAAGGAGAGAGGAAAAAAAAATAACCCAAGCTCTTCCATTCATCCTCCGGATAATGGAATTTGCTTCCTTTCTCCAGCATGTGAATAGCCTAACAAAAACAACTTGAGCTTTATAAATAGCTTTTCATGTCCATTTAATGAAAATGATTTGGGGAAAGAGACGATTGTGCCATCAGTATTCTCCCGAGGAGCCTGGCATGCCGTTGTGTTTAGTTTGAAAGTGTAAATCTCTTTTGTTCCAATAATATATGGCGTTAGCTGCTTGTCCTCAGTCTTTTTCTGTTAGTTCATTACTACACAATTACCATTCACGCTTCATTAGCATCTCTGTCTCTCTTGGGGAGGTTTCCCCCCCCCCTTTTTTTTTTTTTTAAGGCGAAACTCTGCCCTTTTTATCATACCAATGCCATTGGGAACCAGGCAATGTGCTAATTAGCTGTTACTTTTCATGTCTTCGGATTGAATTCTCCAACTTTGGAGGGGGGGAGGAGAGAAGAGATTAATATAATAAGATGAATACTGATTGATCAAAACTGCATCTGAAGAGAAGCGGTTTTGTTTGGAATCAGAAAAGTCCTCATTTTCATCTCGAGCATAATAAAGCGTCTGAAACGATAAAAGCATCTGAAAAAAAATCAAATGCTTCTGAGTGGGAGGGAAAGCTTTTTTATTATACCTCTTATCTTAGCTGGTACGCCTCGCTTTGCCTTTTCAGGCCAGAGACCTTTGAATCTCCCAACAAAACCAGCCACTATTGATCCATTTTACACGTTTGAGTTGATAGATCTAATCCCAGTGATCACTGGCTGAAAGGGGGGTGCTTAGTTAAGCCTAAAGCTCCTTTTCACGACCCCAGGTTGATGGGTGCCCACTCGAAGGGCAGGCAGGGGGGTGGCGGGGGCCGGTCCCACACTGCTCAGCACCATGTGTCCCCCCCACAGCCACCTCCACCGTGGTCCCCATCCCCGGCACCTTCTCCTGGCCGCTGGCCGCCCGCGGCAAGCCCCGCCGTGGCATGCTGCGCCGTGCCGTCTTCTCCGACGTGCAGCGCAAGGCGCTGGAGAAGATGTTCCAGAAGCAGAAGTACATCAGCAAACCCGATCGGAAGAAGTTGGCAGCCAAGCTGGGCCTCAAGGACTCGCAGGTGAGAAGGGGTGCAGGGTGGGGAGGGCAGAGGGGTGCGGTGAGCCGGGACCCCCACCCCCTGGGGCAGCTTGAAGGTAGGGGAGGAAAAGGGGACCRGAGCAGGGAGAATTGCCCATGACCTGGAGAAAGCCCAAAGCAAGCTATAGGGCTGTAAGCACCAACAGAGTCAAGAGAGCAGCACG
Organism: Oceanodroma leucorhoa; assembly: GCA_030449065.1. NCBI lineage: Eukaryota > Metazoa > Chordata > Aves > Procellariiformes > Oceanodroma > Oceanodroma leucorhoa. Next base: position 8,735,213 of record JASVER010000028.1, read on the forward strand.
ATTCCCAGCTGGGTGAGTAGGACGGGACAGACCATGGCCTTATTGTCCCCCAGCCCCTCTCCTAGGGTCCCCAAAGGTCAGGTTCTATGGGTCCCGTTAGCTTCAGTACGAGCATGAGCAGGGTTTCAAGGGTGCAACCGGAAGGCCTTTCCTGGTCCCTGTTAGATTCAGTACGGGCATGAGCAGGGTTTTGAGGGTGCAACCAGAAGGCCTTTTTCCTGGTCCCTGTTTTACTGAACAGTTTCATTTCTGTGTTGCTTCCCCCCACCTCAGGTAAAGATYTGGTTCCAGAACAGGAGGATGAAGTGGAGGAACTCCAAAGAAAGAGAGCTCCTCTCTTCTGGTGGCTGCAGAGAACAGACCCTACCCACCAAGTTCAACCCTCACCCAGACCTCAGTGACGTAGGCAAGAAATGTTCAGGAGAGGAGGAGGAGGAGGAAGTTCCCCCTGTGTGCCCACCCAGCCCCCGGCATCCCTTAACCTACCACCAGTCCCCAGAACATCTACACTTGAGGGACAGACTGGACTCCCAGATGTCTCCTTCTCCGTCCCATTCTAGCAGCCCCAGCAAACCTTCAGACTTCTCAGACTCAGAGGAAGAGGATGATGAAGGGGAAGAAGAGGAGGAGGAGGAGATAACAGTCTCTTAGGTCACCTGCCTGCCCCTACCATCACATGGGGACATTGCAAGGATGTAAATAAAACAGAGTGCTATAAATTGAAGAGGTGATGTCCCACCCAAATGTCCACATGCTTCTCCAATGCAGGTTCTTTATCACATAGCTGCAAGACTTTCTATTTATAGGTATTCTTATTCTTTGCCCCATGTGGAGGTTTTCCTATTCGTAGCATCTGCTAACCTTTTCACARCTCCCTCTGCTTAGTAATCAACATTTGCTCAATTAGCTCCCTTCTCCTGAAAGCAACAGGCAGCTCCTTGCTTTATAGCAGGGAGGAAAGTCTAGCCTGTTGCAAGGGAAAATTTCTCCCCAGACAAGAAACAACAAAAAAMCCCAATATAGATGCTGTGGCCATTTGTACTACCTTTCCAGTGAATTTCCAGATACTATTAAGATTTCAAAACCCYGAAGACTGGTCTGATCTAGCAACCTTTTCTTCCAAAAGTAAATACCATTATTGAGGGACACAGACCACACGCTGCCTCCCTGCTCACCCCGAATAGCACAATACTAGTGCAACAGACCCATTGAAATCCCTGGAATGACTTCTAAGGTATAATGTAAGTGTGCCTTGTGTAATGGAGACCTTATATATTTATATGTTTTGCATTTATTTATGCATCAATATTATATATCGGAAGCACTGTCTAACTCACCCTTTTGCCCACAGGCCTGTGCTTATTTGCCACTTTGCTTCTGCTATCCATGATGTGGACAGAGGAAAGTGGATATGCCTCTTCGATTTTTGACTGAACTTTGCTGTCTTTGCACAGCTTATATGAACTGTACACTATTTTGTACACTTGCTCTGTATGGATGTTTTATACCAAGGTTATTGTGAATGATTATAACAATGGCTCAACAAGATTGCTCTCCTTTTTTTAATTAAATGATGGCTAAACTACAGACAAATGTAGCTGTTTAATTGTGTAACTTATAAAGAAACACTTTTATTTTGTATTTTACTATGTACAGACTTTAAATATGTGTATATATAATAAAATGAATGATTGCCAAATAAAAAAAAAAGTAGATTTCCAAGTTTGATCATTCAGTAATACTTGGTTCTAGTTTACACGTTGTTGTAGGTTGTGGCTGGGGCCAAACAGGGAAAGAAAACAAAACTACCTTTCATCAACAGTATAGTGATTCAATTAAGAATTTATCAGCTTCAAGTTAAATAACCTTACAAGAATATCTACCTGCCTTTTAACTAGTGAGCAACTCAACCAAAGGATTAAAGATTTTCTTCAGTTAAAACAAATACAGGTTCTCCCTCCTTGCATTTAAATGCAACTTAATTTCTGCTGATGTTACCCAGTGCTCCCCTCTAAAGCCCTTCTGACTCTCCTCCTTCCTTCCAGTTACTGCCCAGGTAGGTCAGGGGATGCCCTGCATCACCCTGCTAGGATACTACAGTTTGTAGATTGGGGTCATTAATTCGAATGTTCTTATGGGGTAGAGAAACAGAATGGAAGAGAGACTTAAGACAACTCTTCAGCCTTAAGTCCAGTCAAGGATCACTTTACAGTACAAGGCAAATCCATAACTACCTGCATATTTTTTTAGATACAAAGGCACACTACAGAAATGTCAGTGTTTTCCTCCTTGCATACAGGTAGCAGAGTTCTGCTGAGACAAATTTAATTACAAAATTAGCTTGTTTTCTGCTCCACAGACTCTGACTAGTGCCCACCACTCGCAACATACCAAAACAAAAGAAATAAATGCAGCAGACGTCACCTGAACACAACTATCCCTGTATGCTCCACTTCACTACGCTGCCACAGCCACAAGGAAAGGCATGAAAGGGAAAAGAGAATGATTTCAGTTAGAAGGGACCTATAACCATCATCTAGTCCAACTGCTTGACCACTCCAGGGCTGACSAAAAATTAAAGCATGTTATTAAAGGGCATTGTCCAAAAGCCTCCTGCACACTGCCAGGCATGGGGCATCATGGAAGCCTGTTCCAGGTCTTTAGCTACTTTCCAAGTAGGTAACTGGACACACCTAAGCCACCACTCATTGCTACTTTAATCATCTTCTACCCCCCTAACACCTTACAGCCATTAGCAGTTGATAACATACACCTGAGATAGGGCAGAAAAAGAATAAGGCACATACAGTATTTATCCCACAAAACAAAGTGAAAGAGCATGAAGGTTTGTTAGGTTTGGGGTTTTGTTTGKTTGGTTTTTAAAAAAAAGCTTTTCCAAAAAAGCAGCACATCTCCCAAGCATAAAAGGTCACACAAACGTGCATTAAACAGCAACTGGCACAATCTACCTAAGTGCGCATCCAGGCTCAAATAAAAGGGCTGTTACGTGCATTATCAACAGTGGASATACTGGATGATATATTGTTATCCATCTATCGACTCTTTAAGTGATAGAGCACCCCATGACAATTATTTATAACTCAAATTTTAGTAGTCCAGTAAGCATAAGACCAGTAAGTAACCTATAAAGACAGATCTAATTCAAAAAAATTCAAAACACATATTTTGTTTTAAAATTTATAGGCTACTCCAGAGACGACAGGTACCATCACACATAYCACGATACTCAAGAAAAGAGCATGTTCAAAACAAGRACAGGTATCACGGGTACATAATCCCTCCTGATTCAGTGTTCAAGAGAAGCTACTAGTCATTTTATACCCTCTTCCCTTCACAGCTTCTCTGCACTTGGAATGTTACCAAAAATAATTATTTCAGACTACTCCTTTCAGCATGAGTGCTACTACATCTTATTCTGCAAGGCAAATATCCTTACTAAAGAAAAAACAACCCCTGGAATTGCCATTTAACAGGGGAAAACCCTTACCTGAAATGTGACATTTATTAATCTTACTCTTCAAGGGTCTTTTCTTGTGGCAAAAAGAACACCATACAACCAGCAAGCACAACTGTTTGAGATTCAGGCATACCTTAATATGAAATTAAACAGGTTTTTTTTTTTTGTTTGTTTGTTTTTTTTTTGTTACTTACCAACAGCTGCCAGACTGCATCTGTAACTTGCAGGAAAAAAGTTTCCCCTTCAAAGGCTTCTGTTTTATACTCTGGGTGGTGAGGCCAGAGTTCACAGCTCCCTTGTGATGGCTCACGCAGGCCAGCTGTGCCAAGGCACGTCCTGCAGAAGTAGCTACCCTTTCTGAGGTCTTACGTCAGAGGCATAAACTTATTTGCTCACCTCAAACGTGGAGAGATTCCAGTTGCTGGAGGAGGACCTGATGCCAATCGGGCTTGTTCCTGGTGCGCAGGACACTGGGAGTTCAGCTTGGGTGTATTTCTAAGAGCAAAAKGTTTCATAATTTGCTGTTAACATAAAGAACGTCAGAGGCCACGTCTCCCTATTCCCTGAAGCTAGCTAATCTTGGTGAGGCTAATATAAAACTGCTGGCCATGAAATTTATTTATTTGTTTGTTTGTTTGTCTCTCTGTATGCTTTGGGAAAGGAGAAAAGGTGATAAGAGGCCTCTCCTGCCTCCCTGGAGATGGAAAGATTTCCATATTAGCTAGTAGCATCCACAGTTTTTGAAATTCTGGAACAAAAAGTAGCCCTGTATGTAATGCACTCCCATAACAACTGCTGCTTTATGATATTAAAGTGCTCTTTTTAAAGACCCGGTGGCCCRGAGTGGTCTTGTATGTGTAGTCTTCCTTCTCCCAGCCAGGATGGAAATACCTGATACYGGGGAACGGGAAAAGCCGAGAGGGGGATTTATCTTTGGTGACTGTGAGCTCAGGGCAGCAAATTCTCAATTATTTTATCCCTTAAGAAACCAGCTGGTTCAACATCTGTGCCTGCTGTAACTCTGATCTCCCCCAGCGTGGGAGAGTGGCTTTAGGACAGGGGAAGAAAAGAAAATAAATCACTTTCTGAGGGAGCCTGTGCTGTTGTTACCTGCAGAGCTGTACGGCAGCATCCTCCGCGGCAGCCCCGGAGCACGCCCGGGATGCGTGGGGCCTCGCGGTGGCTCCCCTCCCGTCCCCCTCCCCGGCTGAAAGGCTGCTCGATCAGCACCCCGCAGGAGCTGGGGGAGCTGGAAGCATTTTCGCCTGTGCCACAGCCAGGGCAGACAGGGAAGGCAGCCTCCTGCACAGCCCCGTACCGGGAGTGCGGTGCCAATGCTGCTGTATGCCCACTGGAGAAACACTTAGCCATCGTGTAGAAATCATCTAATAAGCCACAGATGGCAACACTAYATGCAGGAAAGCACGTTTATCCCATCTGTATGAAAATCTGTCTTTTCTAACAACAGTAAGCAAAAAATCCTCGCCAGCCGCCCCRCGTTTCAGTACCGCAGAGCTGGAGAATGCCACAGCTGAGCCAAAAAGAAAAAAACCCAAACATTTAAATTGCCTCTTTTGAAGAACACCTGCCCTCCAGGAAAGTTTGAACATTACAATCATCTTAAAGAAATAAAGCCCAAGATGCAAGGCCATAGTTTCCAGCGTGTTGTCCAGGACRCCCAGGCCCCTTTCAGCAAGGCTGCTTCCCAGCCACACAGCTCCCAGCTGGGCTCTTTGGTTATGTCGTCCCAGGTGAGGACCTTGCACTTGTCTTTGTTAAACTTCACACTGCTCTTGCTAGCTCGCTCTTCCAGCCTGTCCAGGTCTCTCTGTAAGATGGCTCTCTCTTCTGACATGTCCACCTCACCACCCAGTTTAATGTCATCACTTGGTGAGGGTGCTTTCAATCYCATCACCCAGAAGATGTTGAACATGGGGCCCATGATTGAGCCCTGGAGGACCCCACATGTGAGAGGCTTCCAGCCCAAGYAAAAACCCATTGAGCTCACAAGCTCCTTTGCCCTCCATAGATGCTTCCCATGGGCTCCCTCACAGCTGGACGTACTGAAGTTGGCCCTTTTCAAATCCAGGGTCTTTGTCCTACTACTGGTCTTCAGTGTGCTTAGCAGGATCTTAAACTCAGTGTTATGATCGCTATATTCAAGGCTACGACTGATAGTTACGTTGTAAAGTAAGTCTTATTGGGTTGTGAGCAGTAAATCTAGCAGTATGCTGTTCCTAGCCGGCATGTCCAGCATCTGCAGCAGGAAGCAGTCCTCAGTGCYTTCCAGGAGCCTGATGGATGACTTGCTGTGCAGAAATAGATTGATTTAACAGTCAAGACTGATGGGGGGCGGCAGGCAGAGAGCGGAAAGCTGAAAGCAGTGGAATAACATTGCCAGAAATATTGTTGTGGATGAGGTTTAATGGCTCACACAGACCTGARCTCACCGGGTTGTTCCTCCCTCACTGGGCTTGGGCTTTGTGTCCCAACATCTGTTTTGCACTGAGTGGTGCTGGTTCATTATGATCCCAGTAAGAAAGGATATAAAATAAGAATAAAATAGGACGTTGGAAACAGAAAAGCAGGGCAAAAAAGGTTAAAGAGAAGATGAGGCAAAGGAAAAAAAAATGTGAAGATGAGCATACAAGAAAGCGTGCACAAAGTAGAGAAGAACAAGAACACGGGGAAGGGACGGGGAGGCCAAAAAAGGAAAGAAAGGGAAGAAGAGTTCCYGAGAGATATTAAGCATTTTGAATGCCAGTCCAGTATTGATTCAAACATTGTCCAAGATCAGGGCTGGAGTGTTTTCCAGGGCCAATTCTAAAMCACGCAATTCTGTGAATCAAAACAAGTTTACAGAACACACAAAACTCTGCTCAACCATGTCCAAAACTATTCTGCCTCTGGAAAATTGCTGTGGAGGGACAGATGAAGCCCACATCACGGAAGTTCAGCTCCAAGTTACAGTTTGCAATGCTGCGTTATTAAAAGAAAAGCGAAGAGTATTTTTAGATTAAACTAACTTGAATGCAGATCATCAGTTTTTCAGTGGAATTTCTTCTCTTTCAATCCTTTTTCTTTGATACAGGTGAATCTGTCCTACCAACATTAATAGTTCAAATGAGTGAGTAGAGGACAAGATACCTATRAGGAACTGCCAAAAAAGCAGAAATATAAATAGAAAACAGTCTCCAGTAAAAAAATYACTACTGTTGAGAATTATCCCTTACACTTTAAGTGCAGAGGTTTTTGGATTTATCCTTTCTGAAAAGAGAGTACTTTTTTTTCGAGTTAGAGCATTTATTTGAAAGAAAGGAGAATAGATCCCTACATGTTCTTACTGACCAACGTATTTATTACTGTATAAGTACAGTGTCTCTATCAAATYGGTGAAGAGGAAATTGTAATAATGTGTGGAACTGAATTGCTTAATGCTCTGAAGTTTCCTTCCTTTAGATCRATTCCCCGGAGCTGAGAATGAAAATAGTTTGGAAGACCTACCAGAGCAAGTGAAGAGCTGTAGATGGCCTCATACTTATGCTGGGGCACACACACACAGTCTARAGCTTGCCTTGGAGATCAAAGAGGTGCCAACAGTACCCTGCCTTTGCAAAGTTACCAGAAAAATTCTGTCATGTTTTTTCTGCCAATGAAAAAAAATGTCATGGTTTTATTATAAATGAGCAGTCTGATCTGCCCAGGGTCACCAAGTTAAGTACTCCTAGAAGTTCCCCATCCCTGGAAACATTCAGGGTCAGGTTGGACGGGGCTCTGAGCAACCTGATCTAGTTGCAGGGGGGTTGGAAGAGATGGCCTTTAAAGGTCCCTTCCAACCCAAACCACTCCATGATTCTATGAAGTTCATTCTGCAAAGCACGTTCAGAACAAGCCTAACATACATTACCATGTGCAGCCCTTGCGACCGACAGGGATTATTCCTCTTGAAAAAGAAGCTGGCACCAGCTGGTATCAGGATACATCCAGCCTSCTGGCCATGTACGACCGACTGTCAGCTTGATGTAGAAACACTCTGAAGGGATAGACCAGTCTTGCCTTGAGCAGATGGTGATGGATCCTGTGTGCAAACATTAGCTATGGGAGAGAATCGTATTGGTGTAGTCCCTCCGCTAAATTTCCTCCTGGATGTGGGCAAGGGCTGTTGGCATCTTTTCACAAGTACTTATAAGAAGCCAATAAAAACAAGAACTGAACCCCACAATCTTCAAATAAAAAAAAAACAGAAAATGTTGATTAAGAAGGGACAAAATGTTCTGGGAAGCCACAAATCTGAATAAATAAGCATCAATTTTATTGAATCATGAATAATTTAAGACTGGTACAATCATCAGCTTTATTCTCCATGACACATGGGGCGGGGAAGGGGGAGAAATGGGGAGGGTGAGAAAGGGGAGGCATGATCTCAAACAGACCATTCACAAATTCCAATCCTAAATGAGAACTGAAAATTAAATAGGGAGAGGAGCAAATGGAAAACATCATAAACGTACACAAAATACTCAATTCCTAGTTTTTCTCTTTAAAAATGGCTAGAAAAAATTCATCAAAATGCAGCACTTTTAATCAAATATTTACATTTCTATGTTACAATGAAAAAATGTACATCTTATAGAACATATTTCATAAACTGTTCCACTGGAAACGACTAGATCAAAACAGCAACCTTCCATTTAATATCGACAAAGAAAGATTTTTTTGCTTTTTGTATTTTTTTCTTGAAAGAAAATYGCCACATTTAGACAAGATTTCATACACATAATATCGAAGTTAAGCATCAACAATGAAATATCAAGTTTGCTTCTTCCAAAATGTACAAAAAGGCTAACCAACCCCCTCCCTCCCCCTCCCCAAATAAACCACATCTCRTTTATGGCCTGTATYATTCTTGGCAGTTCTGAAGGRAAGAAAATGGTTTATACTTTCAATTTATAACTCAACATGAATGTTGCATAGAATTTTGCATTTCTTTCTTGTTGTTGTTTGTTTTTTTTTTTTTTTTTAAACAAGCCAACTCTGTAAGGAAAAAAAGGCCCCCCCCCAAAAAAAGGAAGCATTTTGAAAAAGCCTTAAATGAGAACAAAGTCACTTAAAGAAAGACTTAATCTATGAAAAGTCTTCATAAAAACTAAGACGTGTGCACAACAGGTAACCCTGCTTCCCGAAGTTTCAGAAAAGACACTGAATATTGTGATGCTTAGAATGACTAGCCTACTCAAAATTGCCTCTCTCACTGTAATCCAAGCTAGTGTCAATAAAAAATAATWGGTAACAGAAATTTCTTCCTGAGCTTAAGCACAGGATTAAAAATGAGAARAATACCCCATTCCCCACAAATAAAACACCATTTTAATCATGTCTTATAACACTCAGTTAAAGGTTAACTGAGAAATTTTCTAGGATATCAAGTCCGTTTAAAGCCCTAGCCCTGCAACTGGATTTTTTTACAGGCACATGCTCTATCTGCACGGATTCAGTTGGGGGATTAGGTATCAAAATTCACAGTAGTAGCAGGTAAAGTCAGTGCTGGGAAGCAGAATTGTCAAGACTACTGGAAAAATTAACCTCTCTCAAACTCATAATCAGCATGCTATGTGTTTGATTCCAYACAGATTTATCCCATTTTTACAGTACCAAGAACTGGGTTAGGAACATTGGCTGAGTAACCCTTGGTATTTCATTCAGCGAAATAATGAAATAAGAGTTCATAAGGTTAAAACAGTAACAACACCAAGCTCTTCATCCCATCATTAAAATATTTAAATTTTTCTTTTACAATATTTTTCTTTAAAAAAAAAAAAAGTCATCAGCACTTAAAAGTTGTAACAGGAGCAGATTCAAGACCAGCTCAGTAAGACAAAGTACAGTTATGTTACAGAAAGTCATGAGGTATAATAAAACGATCCTCTCAAGCTGAGTCACAGAAGCATGAACTTGTCTGTTATATTACTTTAAACCCACAAGCTCTTAAAAAAGTGTTTGTAGTAAGTTTTTTCTGTACATTGAAAAACCAGCATATTCCTGTAATTTATTAATGACAGCATTTATTATAGTTGAAAAGCTTTTTTTTTTTTTTTCCCCTCCTGCATGGATAAAACAGCAGTTGAAAAGCTTTTTTTTTTTTTCCCCTCCTGCATGGATAAAACAGCTCTTCAGTGATTTATTAGCTGCGGATTGATATGAACCTGAAAAGTTATCTCATTTCCCTCCTTTTTTGTCACATTTAAACAAATTCTAGTATCTCATACAAACAATATTCACAGCAACTTATGATATTCCAAGAGATGACTTTAGCCCTGTTTCTTTAAATAAAATCCCGTAATATACAGCACTAATTTAATCAAACACAATTAGTACAAAATAAGGCATCGCTTTAAAAGTCAGCACCAAAAGATAGCTGGAAAGGCTAGTACAAATCAATATTGAGGAGCGACGTTTTTGCTGAGGTACAGCTGACGTTGTGGTGATGGTGGTTTAAGCATTTGCTCCCGTAAGAAGGAAAGTGCAATTCTTTGCGAGGTGTTCTTGTTCCCCAACAGAAGTACAAGCCTTAACACTGATAGTGTAGGTGTGTGCGTTCAGAGAGGAGGAGAAATAAAACCAGGTTCACAGCTCTGCCAAAACTCAAAAGCATGGCCCAAGCTAAACTTAAAAGACGCAGTACCTTCCCTCCTTGTTTTCTAGACCTGAATACTGCTAAAATACTTTTTTTATTTTTTCAATTAAAAAGAAAAGTCGTGGAAGTAAATGTTGTCACCAGAGTAGCACTGGAACTGTCACAGAGCTGAGTTTTAATTAACCCATTTATGGTTGTGCTGATTGGAACGAAACCTCTGAACAAAACCCAAAGTTTTTTAGAAAACAGCTGTAACATTTCATGGCAAGAATCAAAAACGGAAAGCCCGATTAATCCCTTCTCAGGGGTGTAGCTCACCTCCGTGTACAGGGCTCACAACGCCTGTGCACTGCCGAAGGTCCCTTGGAGCTGCAGGACTTCTCGGGGCATGGCCCTTTCGCTGACTTCTGCCGAGGAGGGAAACTCACTCTCCTCAGTGTAAGTAAATCGGGCGGAACGCCACTGAAGTCAACCGAGTTGGTTATGTGGATGTAAGTGGGAGGAGAATCAGGCCCTGACTAGCAAAGGGCTACCTGGTCTTTCACTTGTAGTAGGATTGATTGTTACACAGTGTTTGAAAAAACCTGATTTGTTCAGACTGTACATATATTTTTATATATTCCTATTTATATATATATCTTTATAAACACACAATGAAAGAAAGCCAAGGTCTCAGACTGGCAAGGAGAGCAGCGCTTTTTCTTTTTTTTTTTCTTTTCTCTTTTTTAATATTTATTCAAACTTCCCTGGTTTACAGCTTTGCCTTTATTGAGTATTATTACCAAAGGCAAGCGATATTGTTATAGCACCAGAACTATATGAAGCTGAGTTTAATCCACAAAGCTGATTGGTAAAAGTCCAGCCCTCACCTAAATGTGTTTGGTCAGAAGCAGCATAGGCAAAAATTTCCTCTCCCCTCTCCTTCCGGACAGTACATGGCACAAAGCTGTTTGCTTCATAGCTGTGAAGTTCCCCCCCCCCCCGGCCCCTTCAACTTCTAGTAATGATGATTATTTTTAACATCTTCAGTATCTTAGGCATGAGAGCTTACAGCAACTAAACAGAAGAAAACAAAGGACTAGTGCAGTTCTCATCATCGTCAAAAGAAAAACAATACAAAGGTTGCTTGGGTTGCCTGCACCCAGGTTCAAGACTGACTCCAAGTGTCTTGTTCTTGCAGCTCTAATACTGAGATCCCAGCCCAGCCCAGGATCGTGTTCTTTTCATGAGTCTGTGATCAGGGTTCTTGCCAAGTGGGAAAGCAATAATGGGAACAACCTATTTCTCTCTGAGGAAGATCACAACGTCGACTCCAGAGACGAATCGAGGATGTCATCATGATGGCTGTTGCTGTTAGAGTCACTGTCGTAACTCTGGGGACTTGAGTAGTTGGCTGCTTCTTGCAGTCTCATTAGCATGTTCATCTGCAAAGGCACAGAAGTTCACGATTATTGGTAGTCTGAGGTAGAAAGAATGTCGACTCCATATGAAAGCTACAGTGGCATTCGCCTTGCCAGTGGGTAACAAAGGAAAGGAAGAAACGAGCGAGGTAATTGATACTGAGTCTCTGAAGAGAGATATTAACTGTAAATCATATTATAGCAGCATGCAAGTAAGTCATAATAAGAATGCTTTTCCAATAAAGGTGAAGATGAGAAGATTGAAGTCCACAGCCGTACTCGACGGGCTTCTGCAAGCATCCTACCCCGCTCTGCCTCTAACCCATGGAAATACAGACAGATCAGTCACAAGAGGCAAATCCGAATGTCCTAATACCTAGCTTGATATTTGTATATGTATATATCAGTTAGTAATAYACATTCTATACTCCCAACTGCCCAGAAAAACGTACACCTCAACAGAACAGCTTCAGAGCATTCAGTTTGCACAGCAGCTTCAAAAACTGTTTCCCATTGGAAGAAAATGTGTATTTAGCGTTACCTTCAAGCTCAATTTATACATTCTATAACATTTCCTTATATGCTTGTGTGGTATTTCTGATTCATAAATTAGACACCAGTCATGGAGACTATTAGTTCATATATTCTTTGAAAATCTCAATTTTCATTTGGTGACAAGAATACAGCTCYAAAAGCCACGTGAAGTAAAGCAACAAGCCTATTTCGTGATTGTGGCAAAACAGGCTAAATGAAATGGTTCCACTGTGTTATTCAAGTATGCGTAACAAGATCGCATATTTAATTCCACAGTGTAGAAATTAAGTTTATTACACACACCCTCAGTCACTCCTCAAAAAATGAATCCTCAAAATATCCTCAACAAATGAATCTGAAAAGCTTCTGCCGCTSCTTCTTGCAAAACTGCATGGGCTTTCTGTGCGAATGCATTCCCTGAGCTGACTTGATGACTTCCCCAGAAACACTGCCTTCTCATTCTAAAACTTTTAATCACTCCTCAGCTGTCCTTTACTTTTTTAGTCCTGTTTCTAATTCCTAGAAACAAGGGAAACGAAGCGGCTCTGCCGTTTCAAAAAATGAGAGCTTACCAAAGGATCTCCTTCAGCATCACTCACTGGAACTTGTTTGCTGGTCGAGCCTTCCCGTGACATSGAGTAGCCGTCAAAGCCCACGTCTTCAGGCCGCAGCTGTAGCAGAGGAGGCCACTCATGGTGCTGCGGGGTGGCCGCCCAGGGGTAGGTGTCCATTACCCATTTGGCAGGATCCTCCCAGGGCGCTCTCCTCCCGTACAACTGGAAAAGCATAAAAACATGTAAAACATTCCTATTAGTCTACCATTTCATTCAGTGCCTACCTAACCAAAATGAACGTGCCGTAAGTCTTGGATTGCAGAAAACACTTGCAAGCAGGGCTGAACACAAATGAGATTTCCCTTACCCTAATGACATACAAAGTGTTAGCTATTTTTAATGGCAACTGATTTGGAAGAGGCCGACCACCTCCTTTGAGACTGCAGGGCCCTTCTGCTGGCACCAGTTGAAGAAAGGGAGACCTGAGAACAACCTCACTTAGCAAAGTTAACTTAAATAAAGTCAATACACAAAAGAGGCCATCAGTGTTGACATCGGGATCGCACCAGCAGCTGCCTTATCTGTTTGCTGTCATCGTGAAACCGCCGTCAGTGGAATGCGCAGGAGGAAACGTGAGACCTGTCATCAGGCAATAATGATGGATGTCATAGCAAAAGGCTTTCAAGGCAGGGAATTTCTTTGTACTCAACCAAGAAAATGCACCAGGCAGGATTTGGCTATGGTCATGTTCCTATTTCAAGTAAGCAATCTCTATCTCAAAAATTTTTTCTGTTTTGAACAGACTGTGTTACTGAATCCCAGTGCATTCTTCTTGTTATATTCRGTTAAGTTTGCCTTAATTAGATAAAAAAATCCTTTTAATGCCACATGACTTTCAAAAGCATAAATACTACAACTTCAAGTGACTTTAAAATGTTTACTTCTGCTTAACTTCAGCCTAAACACCCTTCAGCAACTGGAGTTGGTCACTGTCGTCACTGGCATTTYGTCATTTGAATTCAGAGAACTCTCCCTTTCCTGCACAACGCACAGGGGGAAAAGCAGTGGTCTAACAAAGAAATTCATCAGCTCTCTGACGGATCTAAGATCTAAGACTATCTCACCTTCCTCACTGTTATTTCTTCTCGGKTTTTTTGTGGTTTTATTTTTTGCACAAACCCATTTTGTTATYCTCCCCACTGCCACCAGCAACAGTTAGAGCAAACCTYTGAGCCTTTAAAGTGCTGTTCTTCACTTTGCCAGAAGTCCCTGGAACATTCTTGCACCACAGAAGCGAACAACTGCTTCCAGTGCAACCAGATCCCCAAAATGCTGCATCCAACTAGAATGCAAAAGACTGACTTGAACCAGATGCACGGTAAATGAACCCAAATCTGAYCTTCCTGCATGGCAGCAGAGCGTTTCTGCAGGTATCCATCGGGCAAGTGCTGCCAGAAYGGCACTTTGACAGAGAGTCCTAGGCAATATTAGGAAATAACAACGGCTTCCATTCTAAACACTGTCACGTAGTTCACAGTTCAAAGAAAGGTCTTTGAAAATTTGGCTGTGTTAATTTATACACACGCCGAATGAAGTCCTCGATTCTACGAGAGCCTCCTTGTAATGGTTACAAGAAACTTAAATATAAGTGAAACATAGATGGTAGATGTGAATGCAGGCTTTGTCATAGACGGCAGCCAAATACCACGCACAACTCACGAGGTATTAAATTGCTCTAAACACCAACATCTGCTTTATTCTGAAGCGGAACTGAGCGAGTCCCAGCCCAGAGCAGAGGTGCCCAGCAGATGGTGCTAGGCAATCTCAAACACAGCCTCTTCCACAACCCAAATACTCTGCATCCTTGAGCYGTACTATATTATTTTCCCAGCACAATGCCTTCAAGCCGTGGTAACCCAGATCTCCTATTTYAATCTTGTTCTCGAATTCACAGCAATACATGTCAGTTGCTAAGTGGAAAGGATTTTGTATTTTTCACGTGCCCTCGCTACCTGGAAGGTCCACGTGGATCCTAGCTCATTTCTGAAAATTAGCTAATAAATAAATTTCCCATTTCAATATATGAAATCATCACATATCTTCAGCAGATGAGAGACTGAATGACTAACTCACTATTCCCTTCCACAGCAACCGGTTCCGTCCATCCCCTCCACGCACGCCTTTTCTAAAGAGCAATTAAGGGGGCAAGAATCTAACAGGTTGCTTCACAAAGCGCCACAGAGAAATGACTGGAGTACGAGTGACGGTGGCAGGAAGCCGCAGGGATTTTGGGTCCTCTTTTTGCTGGTGCTGCATTCTGTATTGATACAYGAAGCAGGAAGAACTGGGGTTTTATATAACCCTCTAATTTTCACATCCCTGTTTTGAAGAACAAAAAAACTCAGCTCCAATGGGAGCAATTATTGTAAGGATCCACTTGGCTCACTTGTCTTTGACCCAAAATGGTTCTCTAAATGARAAACAGATATATAAAAATAGTTCAGTTTAGATCCACAGAGATCAGAGTGAAATCAGCAGTCTACCCTTCCTTTCCTGGCAGG
Organism: Oceanodroma leucorhoa; assembly: GCA_030449065.1. Classification (NCBI taxonomy): domain Eukaryota; kingdom Metazoa; phylum Chordata; class Aves; order Procellariiformes; genus Oceanodroma; species Oceanodroma leucorhoa. The sequence goes on from JASVER010000028.1 coordinate 8,750,374, forward strand.
CAATTTCATGAGAGAAGATGTGTTCTCGAAGGAGCCTTTGTAGGTGTGGGGGACAGAAAATACCCCCAAAATGAAACACACATTTCTAGCATTAGTATGTTAATTAGCACAACTCTGGCTGCTCTTCAAGTACTTAAGTCTTATTCTTATCCACAGACTCAACAAAAGAGAAATTCTAGAGTAAATTGAGAAAATTAGGTCTCGAAGAAAATTAGGTCTCCAGGCACTGAACAAATTTCAAATGGCAAACACAGTCTGCACAAATTCTGAACGAACCTGTTGAAGAATTCATGTATTTCATAGAACTGTAAAGAGCCATTAGTAAAAGCTGTTTGCTGTGACAGGGTTGTCTTCTCTATAAATCTCTGCGGTATAGATAGCAAATGAAACCCAAGGTGGCTGTAAACCGGACAATGTAAAATCCCATTATTATTTCTTTTTTAGTACTTCTTCAAGTACTCAGACTGGTGCATCTCCGTGATTTCTCCATTCTCTGCAGAGTACTCCTCTGCAGATAAGATATGAACCTCTAATACAGAAAGGGTACTGCATAGAAAAGAAACGTAACAAGCAAGCAAATCAAAACAAAATCCCAGTGTTTTCCAAAAGAAATCTTTCACGCTCTTTTTACATATCTTAATGGCAAGGCGTACTGACAAACACTGCAATGGTGAGCCCTACGCAGTAGCAAAATGGAGAGAACTATTTTTCACAAACATAAAGGAGTCATTATGCAACACAACTGGTTCTCCATGGAGCTCGTACTTGGAGTTATTTCACATTTCAGAAAGACTTCAGACACAGAGACATATGTGATGGAGAACCTATTACTTCTGTAAGTAAAATTTAATAACTGTTGATTATTCTTACTAATAACAAAGTATTGCTTGCTTATAGTTTGAATTTTYCTAGTCCAAACTTGTCAAACAACCACTAGGCCTTTTTTCCCTGCAAGACTAAAACTGAAGACTCCCACAGACCAAGTAATATTTAAGCTTCCTCTTGAATAAACTGAATAGTTTGAGCTTCTCATCTCTCCCACTGAATGCTTCCTGCATCTTAATGATACCCACTGCTCTTTTCTGAGCCCTTTCCACTTTATCTTTCTAGTAAGTCTTTTTACATACAGAAGTACTATTCTCTTCCTACCTCTACCAGATTTAAATATAGCTTATGCCCTCAAAATGGCATTTGTCCTCTTACCAAAACACAAGCTCCCAATGCATTGCCATAATTTCCTATTCTCCATCTACCTTTAGCSCTTTTCCAATCTTCTAGACTCTCACTGCAATCTACCTTTTCATTTCCGTATGTGTGATCTCRTGTTTACCTTTCATGCATGCAATGCCCAGAATTTACTGATATTTGATTATGCTATCTCCAAAATTGTCTTTTAAAYGTTGTGCTGCCATGCTTAGTCTGTGAACAGAGGACTGAAGAATAAAAAAAGGTCATTTTTTCCATAGTTGCATGGCAAGTCAATAGGAATCCTCTGTTGAACCCTTCTCCTGATTCCAACATGCTTTATTGTCATAGAGACGCTAAGAATTGTGTGGYAATGCTTAAAACTATCCAAATTGCTAGAGTATGAATCAGTTACTAAGTACAGGCAATCAATGAATATTTCACTACAGCCTCTGAAAGAATTATGAAGGAATCTACTAAGAAGTTCATCCTGTAGACTGAGAAGTAATCAAAATGTCACTGATACTGATCCTGTCACTCATTAATATGTTTCTCTCCATACACAGCTTTGTTCCTCCTCTGTTGAAAGATTTGATTTGAAAAGGAATATCCTGCATAACTAAGTTAACGACCACAAACATGTTTTTCAGATCCACAGTACAATTTTAAGGTGTGCTTCTGGAACAGATTATTGAAAGATACTCGGGCRTCTAACTCCCCCCACTGAAAATATCAGTAGTTTGGCATTTAAACACGTTTAAAAAAAAAAAATCTAATCTGGACTTTCAGTGCTTCCACTYCCTATTTCAAAATCGTTTGAAGAGAATGAGTCTGCCTGAAATTAATGACAATATAGACTACATTTTCACAGACATGGAGGTATTCAGTGTGCAAAGTTGTATCTACAGAAAACGTCGCCATTATTCACTTTTGTCTGATGCTGTGTTGCCTTTTGAATARACACCATTCAAGACTTAGGATTTTTCACTCTTGCCTGCTCACCTGTAGCCCTTCTCTAACTGCCTCCAGAAGGTACGGGATGATGGAGTAGTTCCACAAGTCAGTAAACCAAACTCTAGAACCATCTACATCTATYGGACAGGAGAGGAAGAGCCGTGGACCTGGAAAAGGAAATTCAGGTATTACACTCAAATCATGATTGTGATATGCCTCAAAATAGGMTCAAACAACAACTTCCAGTTCTCTGGAGAAAGAAGCCAAGGATGAGAGAACATAAGYAGCTACCTGGTGAACTGCTCTTCCCGAGAGCCCAAAAATCCTMTGAATCAACTTGAAAAACTACAGCCTTCAAGGTGAAAACAATTAACCAGATTTCATAACACTGTTTGTATCCAGGACTTTGAAATAAGTCCTTTTTTCTTAGGAAAAGTAAAAAAAGTAAAAAAAAAGTTTAGAAACTTCTTGTACAGCTTGCCTCAGTACACTGCCATCTAAAAGCAGGGTTTTAAAGAAACCTTTTTTACCTGATATAGCACAAGGAAATGTACAAGGATACAAGGAAATAAAATACAGACATTTACATATGCCTGGACACATGGGCAGAGCACTTACCAATAGTAACATCAGAGGAGCTGTGAGCCTCCAAGAATTTGTTCAGATGTTGCCAGACCTTGGGAATCCAATCAATAATTTTAACCAGCTCTGCATTTCTCATCCTGCCACTGATCTCTGTTTCAATCAGCTTTCKTCTCAAGAAACGGCCAAGAAAGCCTTTGACTGGCTCAGTGTGGTTAGCACATAGCACCCATCTGTGGCAGAACAGCAGAAACGTCCATTATTCCTCTTTCATGCTAMTGAACATAGCTATTCTGGGCTAAATTTCTTTATTATTTCCAGATGATTATCATGATCAAAATGGGTTATCCCAGTCACATATGTTTCTTAGGAAAAATTATTTTGGAATGATGAGTTCACTAGATGAAACAATTTGTATTGTGCATTGTTTTCAGCTTATTTCTCATTCAGTATCTGCTTTGCCTATTAACTTATTTAAAATTTGTTATAGGATCAAGTATCTTAACAACCCTCTGAAAAGGAAAAGTTTTATGAACCGCAGTTACTTTAATAACAGCATCATAACAAAGCTGCACATGTTAGGGCAGCAACTAGTAGCGAATGGTATTTCTCTCTCAGCTTGCTATTTCAGCTGATAAGAACAATTTCAGATGACTCAGTAGCCATTACATTTGCCAGCCCACAAACATAAATAAGAAACATGAATAAACAGTACCTGAAATTATGGTGAAGTTGAAGATTAGGTGTTGAGGAGGTGGCTTGGTTCATTGTGCCAATAATATATGGACTATTAAAAAAATAAAAATAAAAAATGAAAATCAAGCAAATCATACTTGTAGATTTTTAAAAACAACTTTTTAGTAAGATCTCAACATTAAAAAAGGTTATTCAAACCTCTTTTGTCAAAGCAGCTTTTTGTAGTTAGTTATAACCAAATTCTCTACTGAGAATCTGACTTCTGAGAACATCAAATTCTGAAAGCAAAACAGAAATCTCGAAGCAGGAACTTTCACTAAAAATGGGGTTTTAGTATTAAAGATCTACTGCATGAAGTGAATGCAGATTACCCAAGCCCTCTACTACTACTTTATTACTGGTTTCCAAGGAATTGATCATTTTATGAAGAAAAAAACCTCTGCAGTGCTGTCCATAATATGGATGGTCTGGCCATCTCAGTCCTTTACCAAATTAATCTAGAGTTTGGTTTTGTGATCACATTTTGCAACGGCGGTGGTCTGGCTGCARTATTGAAATTTGGAATGTGTTCTGATATTATTTCTTTACCATTTGTGGTACTTGCAGTTTAGAAGTCCATTAAAGATCTCTCCTAGGGAGCTAACATGATGCAAATTATCCAAAATGATTACAAGAGGCATATCCACAGCRTTATTTTCACTGTTACACTGGTCTGCTAGGTTGGACAGGTATTGGCGGAGTTCCTGCAAAGCATATATAAAGAAAAGAAAAAGAAAAAAAAGAATAAAGAGAGTTTTCATCATACTCCTTGAAAATCCAGTTAAGATAAATAAGCTACTGGCTTTGTCATGAAATCTAAAGCGAAAGAGCCTGCCATCTTACAAAGGCATACATTTGCCATGAGAAAACAGAAGAATATGGGTTTCTTTCTCTTTTGTAGGTTACGCTGAAGATTCAAAGACTATATCAGAAATCCCGTGTGAGATAAGGGCCTAAAGGGGGGTAAGAGGATGTTGTTTGGTTTGTGTTTTTTCATTCATTCTGTCCTAATCTGACACTCAGAGGTCTGAAATGTATTCTTCTTTCTTTTCAGGAACTCGTTCAACTCTCCATACCCCAAACCAAACTTTGCATCCCAGCTAGGTTTGTTGCATCTTCTTGCAACTGTGCGTCTATCGAAATGCAGCCAATAAAATTTACCTGGAATAAAGCATTCCTCGGCAGAGGCCGAATTCGGATGCCTTCAGTAACGCCGTGAAAGAAGGATGAGCTTGCGGGGCTGCTGCTGGGTGACTGGGTGTGGTTGAAATGCTCTCAGCAGCTTTAAAGCATTTATTCCATAGCATGTCTCAAATTATACCAGTGGCCTACAACCACAATTTCAACCATCCCTTTCCTCCAGAGGAAAATGTGCCTAAGGCCATCAAATATATAGCCTTTTTTTTTTTTTTTTCTTTCCTTTAATTTAGATGTTCACTGGAGGTATATTCAGCAAAACCAGCAGCACATAAAAAAGCAGAGACATGCCTTACCGGCGCAGGAATGTGTCTGGACAACAGTGACTCCAAACCCAGCATATGCAGATTACAACTGCTGATACTTGCAGCTGCAGAAACTCTTGACAGCCTAGAGATGCATTTGAGGTTTTTTTGGAAGAATGCCCACATGCAATACGAATTGCTTAAGTTGCTGGGAATTTTATGCAGGTGTTTAACTTCCTCAGCAATTCTCAGGCTCCTAACCACTTGAAAATCATGACACCTTTAGGTGTTTAAATATACACCTAGAAGCCTGCTATTTCAGGCCCACAATCAGGTGAATCTGCAGTTCTGAAAATCTTAAATATTATTCCCTTCAGGATTAACATAACGCTTTAAAAAGAAAGGTACGTTTAAAATCAGCTTTTGATGGATTAATAAAGGAGGAGTCTCTCATTTTTGATACAGAGTAGCACTAATTGTGCAAGGATGATTTCCGTTTCCTCACCTTACTGGATTTATGGTCCACGTTGAAGGTTGCAATAATGCCATCGGCCAACTCTCTGCCCTCTCTAAGGACCATATACTCAGACAGACGGTTTGCTAGGTATGTTTTACCAGTGCCACTGGGGCCAGATAAGATAATTCGTCTATGTTCCATCAGGAGAGAGACATAACGCTGCAGTATAGGCTTTGGGATCAGTGATTCAAACACCAGACCGTCCAAACTGTTCTCGCAGATACCTGCAACAGGAAAAGATTCCTCATTTAGAGGGATTCCCAATTTTTATCCTAATTACCTTCATTTTTAAAAGGTTTGGTTTTGGTTTTTTTTTGTTTTGTTTTGTTTTTTTAAAAACTAAGTAGTTGCGATGCTGCAAAGCAATGCCATTAGTGGAATTTGACCAAATCAAGATTAGTTGAAATGACTAGTCAAACCGGAGAACTGAAAAATGTGATTCTGTGAAGCTACCTGGGCTCAGTAATAGTAGGAGAAAACCTCAAAATAACACTTAGAAACAAGAGATTTAGATCCGACCTGGTTAAGCTGTTTCTCACTTCAGAGAGAAATCCCTTCCCCACTCTGGTATCCCCTGTGGTCGAGAGGAGCACGTATAAAGCTGGTAAACCAAGTGCAGAAGTGACCTGTGGGCTTAGCCTGGATCCTCCTACAGCTCCGCCAGTCTCTCAGCTGCATCCTACAGTGTCTAAGGCCCTACGAAATTTGCCGTACAAATCATTCCAGGCCACATTTTTCACACACACACCGTCCATTTTGCAGTATTTCGCCACGTACAGTACATATTCTTCCAGAATTTACCTGTTTACTTTTGAATCACTAGACAAAAAAMCCCCAGCTATCATCAACTCCCCCTACTTTCCCAAAAGCTTGTAATTAAACTCCTCTGTACGCCGATAGTTATCTCTTCTAACATAAAAYTCCTACTGATAAGCATTTACGCAATGTCAGCAGTCACTTTAGGCAGAATTGGCTCAGGGAAAATACACAGTGCTTCAAAATAAACAGCAAAAAGGGAAGTTGGCAGATCACACAGAGAAATGTTTGCACCTCAATGGTTATTTGGAATATTAAATATTTATATAGGCAGCTTTATATCTCAAAGGTATATGTAAGTGATTTTCCATAAATTGATTAAATACATTTTTGTTTTATTGAAAACTGTTATCACACATGAACCTTCAAAGTACAACTCAAGCCAATGCAAGTTAAATATAAAATCAGATTGCAGCTTTACAGATACGGCTAGACCTTAAGCAAYATTTCAGTTGGGATTTACTATTGGACAATGTATTCTAAGTAAGCAGAATACCCTGGGTTCACATCAAGCCTCAGTAAATTGAGATATTTCATGGCTTATTTTGTCTTCCTGCCCACTGATTTGCTACCCAAGGTAATTGATTTTTTTTACACCAATACTCAAAAATCAAACTACTTTCAGTCAAATRCCACAGCCAAATTTCAAAGTTGAGCTGCAGAGTGTTTGGCAATGCTCTCAAATACTCTACCGCCTGTATGCAGATCTATGCTCAAGATTTCACTGATGTAACTTCGAGCAAACTGATATACCTTCAAAATGCAGCGGTTGAGGATTTTTTTCCCTCAAATCTACTTTCATAGTATAGTTTTCATATAAAAATGGTTCGCTGAGAAACCAAATGAGAAACCATATGAGAAATACAAGCATTAAACTCTTATCGGTATGATATAATGAAATTGATGAGAATTCTGAAAACCATACATTTTGAAAAAACCCAGATTTTAACGTGTCCCATGAATTCTGGGATCCCTCCTTACTGGTGCCTAAGAAAGGACTCTTCAGCGAGACCAATCAAGCAAGTTAAATCAAGAATTTTTTTATTCTGCGTGAAGGAAATAACAACTATATCTGTTACAAAGAGGTAATGAAATTCTGAGGCTTTTTTCATTTGGAAGGTATTTTGGTGCTCAAACAACTCCACTACGTCCCTTGTGGGGTGAGGTCTTCTCCAGGACAACTCCAGGCATCAGTTCAAGATATGTGGAAAAAACTGCTGTGTGTGTAATTATTCCTACTGTTAGAGGTTGAAAATTTGCTGAATTTATAGACTTAGCATACTCTAAGTGCTGTCTTTATCAAATGAAAATAGAAGGACCAGTAAATAAAAGGCAGGGACAGGAAAAAGAAACACAATAAAAACTTTTTTTCCTCTGAGTTTCTTGACACAACAAGCTTTGATAAAACTGTAATTAGTGAGAACTACAACAGACAGGTTAACTACCTTTGATGGTAACTGAAATAGTGTTGTTTTCTCCAACTAGATAGCCACAGGGCAACAGCTCGGGTGTCTCCGCACTATTGGTGCGCTTGATTTCTCCAATGCTGTAGCCCAGGACACTGTCTGAATTCAGTCCCAGCTGGCTCACGGGATCCACGTGAATGATGTACTCCTAGGGTGGAAACGGGACACGAGAAGTTAGGCAGCATTGAAATCTCTGTGACTTTGTTCTACGCTATGATAGTAACATCACGGCAAGTTAAATATTGCTTGGTACCACTAAAATCTAATAGGAGAATTCAAGCACACAGCAAGTTGTACTCACTAACCTTAAACAACCGTCTTACAACCCCATCCAGAACATCCCATTTGGTCTTGCCACTGACTCCGATGCAGCCTATGAGGAAGGTGCGAGGCCTCGAATCCTAATGCATAGAAATGTGAATTTAAGTTAACAAATAAATCCTAACTGTATCAGACAAGTCTGTTTAATGTAATTAAAATGCTGGCTTTTTTTTTTATTTTTTTGTTCTTTTTTTGTTAAAATTATGGTGCATCTTTACCACTCTATATGGTGAATTCTGAATGCTATATGAAACCCTTCTTTTCTAATAAACGTTTTCTACAGTCTTGGGAGTCACATATCTGAAGGATACTTCAGTGGTACTGATGTTAAGTAAAAGATATTTATGAATCAATCCATGAACAATTAACAAATCTCTGAGAGGATTACAGCTTAGCAAAAAGACAGAAAAACTCTTAGGAAAATTCTAGGCAGAAAAGGTTCACAGCATGTTCATTTTTCCATGACTTCACAATCAAATATGTTGCATTTGCTAGGTTTACCCTATTTACTTCTAGAAATGCTGCTATGGACATAGAAATCTAAATATATATATATAGAAATTATACATGGTTATATGTATATATGGTTATATAGAGAGTTTTATATATATGTATGTATAACAACTTGTGTGTTATGCTTGGTATATCACAGCACTTTAGTTGATAATCTTGTTTCTGATTTCTAAGGCAGATAAAGAAACAACGCACCTCATTTTTCTATTCTTCTATAGCTGCACTCGCTGCGAAACTTTCATTGAAGGAAAACTAATTTCTATCATAAGACTTGAAGTTCAACTAAAACATAAGGAATCATTTACACGTGGTAACTTTACTGACTGTGAGTACAGTGGAGTCCAATAGAACTAGCAATATAGTTTAACTGTTAATTTGCTTATCCAGGGCTGTAATTTATTAATGCAAAATTGGTATTTAATGGAAAGATCTGCTGAGTCAATTTACTTCAAAATTTTGTCCTCCCCCTTACAAAAGACATAAAATTATTTCTTAAATACACTTTTACAGGTACTCATAATGTGAGATACCAAGGTCAGTGCTTGGTAAAGATCGTGTAGTATATTCATGCATGTATTACACATGAAGTGGGTTGCAATTTTACAATATCTGGAATTTATTTGGGTATTAGGATTCTTTCAATTACTTGAGAATGAAGAACATCAGAAAGATGTCATTCAAAATGGGAAACTTGTACCAGAGAGGACAACTTGAACTAGAATGGTAAGATGTCCCAGTTTGGATCCATTAAATTCTTGCAGAATGCTTATAGCATTTCAGTACACCTTCTATCTACACACCGGATCATTTTCATTATTAGTTAAAATTTTATTGAAGTTTAACAGAAAGGCCCAAGAGCTTTGTGCAGCTTTTAACGTATCAATCTTAAACAGATGCTATCCCAAGGTGCAGACTAGTCTGCTAACCTCCTTGATGCCGAAAGAGTGGCCGGGTTTTCAGAGATACTACTGAAAGGCTTAAATCGTATCGTTAGCACCTGTACCGCTGACACATGGTCTAGTCTAGCAATCCTGTGTTACCGACATGCTTCATGGCCAGTGCTGATGGCACCAACAAGAAACTGCACAATAAAAACCTATTGCAGGTGAGTCCATGAGACAACCTGAACTGGCAGTGTTGGCTCTCAGCAGTTCCAAGGAAGCGGGGGCTTAGTGCCTTGGCTATCACTATTGATACACCAACGAACTATTTTGCAAAGAAAATCTAAAAAAAATSTTTTGCAAATAAAAGCCTCCAAAACAATTTGAATTCTCTGCCAAAGTCACTTGTATTTCAAAGCTGGGGATGAAACACAACTCACCTCCTTCCATTTCATCTCATCCTGAAAGTTGACAATGATTTTGACATGTCTGCCTCCTTCTTTCCGGGCAGAGCCATCTCCAGTGTCATCTAACAGCATGTCTGTGAACATAAAACATCAATATCTTCACAGCTGTATCTTAGTAACACTGAAGACTATTCTGGTTTACGCCAACATGTCTATTGTAGTCAAACACAATACCTCTGGGCTTCACGGGCCCCGAGGTAAAACGTAAGAACCAGGTTTACTGACTTCCCTACCAAATATCAGTATCACTCTTAAAAAGTAAAGGTCATTGAAAATTATTAGTCAGTTGCTCTGTATTTTCCTTCCTATGATATATCCCCTGGCAAATGTACACCATTAAATGGCTTTAAACATGACTCTTCGCAGCTGAGGTCATAATTGGACAACTCCGATCTAGGGCGTAGCAGACCTATGACGACATTTTAAAAGAAGGCTTTATGCCAGCTCCTGACATATTTCCACACCTCAACTGTTAATAATTTTCATGCTTTCATTTTTCCATGGCTAACCAAACCAAATCTTCCAAGTGCAGGATAAAACCTGCCCACCGCCTTTCTCATTAAACTCACCGAGACTGGTTGACTCCGTGAGGTTCAAACTGTGTTGAGAGAGACCCACTGAATGTCTTGGAGAGGATGAAATGGAAACCTGAGACTGAGCCCTGCTACAGCTGCCGTGGTTTTCAGATTTCAGCCGATCATTTTCTGCTTTTAATTTTTCTATCTCACTCTTGAAAAGACAAGTCAGGAGTTAGAAGGCACAGTGAAAACGTACACTTAAAAGAGAGCAATGTAAGTAACTTAAGAATAAACACTAGTTTAGCAGAAATGCCATTTTCATAATATTTTAATAAATTAATGATTTTAATTATTATAACGTCCCTTCCATGAAACTTTTCAAAGTATCCCAGAAAACATAAATATGTGGGAATTCACTAAACACTGAAATGCAGCTACTTTAAGGCAGAGAGCATGGGAACATTTTAAGAGGTTGCTGACAGTCAACAAAATGATCTCCCCGTAGGTTTCTAGGGTTGAAACAGTTACAGCTGCAGAGTTGAGGGCAGCAGAATTCTTGTGTTCAAGCTGACTTTTAATGAAGGTACAAGGTTTAACACTGGCACAAAGCTAGACATAACTTTTAGCTAGCATTCAAAAACTTCAAATTTACCTTCTTTCAGACCTTTACTGTGTGGCAGATTGGCCAATCTTTAACACCTCAACATAGACTGTAATATTTGGGGGGGTTATTTCTTACCTGCATTCTGTTCATCGCCTCCCGAAGCTGGTCAAGCTGATGAGCGGAGCTAAGGGCTTCTAGACGAATATCAGTCAACTTCATCTCCTTGTCTCGTAGCTCATTTCGTAACTGCATGACCGTTTCAGCTTCACTGTCAGTGCATTCAGAAATACTGGAGAAGATTGAAAAATAGATATTGAATGAGACCATTTGTTACTTTTCAGATAGTGCTACTCCGTCATTTGTTAGTAAAGGAGGAAAAAAMCCCCTTTTATTCTGCAAGAAGCAGGCAAGAGTTTTGGCTTATTGGATTAGTGATACCATAAATCAGAKATTAAATAGGTCATGGAAACATTAGAGACAAGTGAAATACGTATGTCTGAGGGTTATTTTTCTTTAATCTGCATCTGAAACAGAATTCTGGAAGTCACCTACTATTGGATAGTCTTCATTTTTTTCATGGTAGTTGCCATAAAGAAAAACTTCTAAAGCCAAAATCTAAATAAATTAAGGGGGTGCAGGCAGTAACAGCAGTTGGTTGGAGATTGATGAGTTTACAGACAGATTTAAAGCTCACCAGGTGTGCACAGCTGGGTTTCCCTGAACTGTTCTGGAGGGCTTTAGAACTCTACACCTATTGAAGCGTGATAAATTCCTGCTCGCTTTAAAACACTCATGCTTAAAAAATTTTTGGTAGCGTTCCTCTTCCCCCCTCCCACAAAAGAAGATTCTGGGCGAGTAACATTTCAGCACATTCATAAGTGTATCTATAYAAAGATCAACTACACAGCCGCATGCTTTGAGGGAGATTTCATTTAAAATGTTTCTCCCCTAAATCAGGTTAATGAGAGATTTTTCCCCACCAAAAAGCCAAAATACACAAGTTTTACTTGTGCTCTAGCCTTCCCTCAGTTCACATATTTACTCTTTTCTCATGCTTAGCCTTTTGGCTTTCATGTCAAGATGAGACATATGCACATAGCTTTTTGACTGACGATAGATGGGATCATCATCTGACAATTTTCTGGCCTTAGATTTCTAAAGTACAATTTGCYGTAGTCACCAGAAACTGACTGAGTTAGACTCAAGAGACTGGAGAAGCTTTAAAAAAAATTCATGGGGGATTATCTTCTGCTAGTAACATTTCATCGTTATGATAYCGCTGGAAACTATTGCTATTGTTTTCACCTCTTCATGTGAAAACAAGTGGTGGGTAAAACTTCAAGTTTGGGTACTTACTCAAATGCATTTGATCTGAAAGCAGGCTGGAAGCTTTGCATGACATCTACAAGGCCGTAGGCTGTCTGGTAATTCTACGTTTCACAATACTGCCTCTTACAACTTTCTGTATTTATTTATCCTACTCAAGTGACGAAGCTACTGATAGAATTAACAGAAAATCTGTTTTACTGAGTTTTCCAAGCACATTCTAAAATGTGAGTTTAGACTCAAAACAGTGCGGTAATACAGTTATTTAACTTTAGTTCTCAGGTRGCCAAAATAAAGCTTCAAGATTGCCTGTGACCTTCCCATGAACATAAAATGAGTTAAGCAGCAGAAGTCCTGACTTGAAAGTCTACATCTCATTCTCATACACATACAAGCAGAAGGGTATGGTTTGGTCCTACAGATAAGCCTATACAATAGCTTGTTACTACCCAAAGGACACATTCGTTTCTCGCTCCTCTTCCCCAGCCTGCYCCCGGCTGTGCTGCTGTCATGCCCCCATGCTTGTGCCAGCTCTGGCACCCATGAGTCTGATCAGACCCCTGCGCTGAGCCAACCCAGCAACCTGGGGGRAAAAAAAAACCCGTTCATGTTTCTGTCAAATTATTTTTCACATAATTTAGCATGTTGCATCGGCTCAGTGGAGGTGTCTGAGAAGCAGCAGAGCCGTGCAAGGGGAGGACCAGGCACAGGTGGCTGGGGAGGTACAGAAGAAACGAGGAGCGGATCATCTCCATTCATCAGGCACAAGCCGTTAGATGAGTTCAGCTGTATCACTAAACCRTGCTGTTTGATTTCCAGTAAATCCTTACCTTTATCTGACTTTGTCAACTTAATTGGGAACTCATCATTGCAGATTAGTACAGTAYGTGCTGTCTTTAGCCAACAGAGAAAACAAAATCCCAGACTTGGYCTGGCTTGTTTCATTAACAGCAAGAGATCCAATTAATTCTGCAGTCACCCTGGTTATAAATACTCTTCATACTCAGTATGTTCTGCTGAGAGAGCACCCCAATGAAATATTAAATTATACTACAGTAACGATGCAATGATTTTGGCTTCCTGGACACTAATGCAAAGGTACTGGGTTGGGAGTSAGCTTACATATCTTTAATTCCCTGAATCTGTAAATTCAACTTTTCTGTCCTCTGCCTGTAATCTCCTTCGACTACAGAACATTCAAAATAGGCAGTACTTGAAAGTGTGATCTTTGCTCATTCTTTTGCCAGTATGACAGGGTTAAGGATTTTACCCAAAACACTTAGCAAAACACAGCCCCCCTCTGGGAGATAACGTAAGTGATGCTCGGGCGTAGGACTCATCAGTGGCAACAGACCAGCCCTGCTCTACCGGACAATCCTGACCGGCCCACTGTGTCTTCTGCTGTGGCCTCATGGTGAACAGCTGGTTTTAGCAGTGTGTGTWACTGAACAGCTGTCAGACTCTTGTACTGCTTATACAGATGTGCAGATTTTAGACAGAGGAACCAAAGGGGACAGGATGGCGTAGGGTACATTTTGCCTCTGCTTGTTTCTGTACAGTGGCCTAGAGATGTCCTATAAAGCCAGCATGGAAAACATTGGATCTCTCCAAAGCGTGATATTTCTCCTCTCCTCTACCAATGCAGCAAGATGTCTTCCACTCCACTTTCTATTTAAAAATTAAAAAAAAATGACTTACAGAGAATTGGAATGGGAAGCTCTCAGCAATGGTGTTGAAACAGTGGAGTTATGGTGTGGCAGCTTTGGTGAAGAAGGTAACGAAGAATCGGTCATCTCCTCAATATCTGAATGAGAAGATGCTGACTTGGGAGATTTCTTTTTACCAAAAGCTTGCTTGAAGGAGCTGCGTAACTGAAAAAAMAAGACCACAACAGTAGGCACATCATTAAGAACGAAACCAGGCAAAAAAAGCCACAGGGTAACAACTCCAACATGCAAATAGTCCAAACGATACAGCCACACTCACATATATTTTAATACGGGTAAAAAAAGAATAAAAAAGCTTTTTTTCCTTAACTATTTTATGAGATTAATAAGGTCAATAGGACTGGATATCAATGCTTCCTACTTTTAAGATAACTATTTATAGCAAATTCTGTTCAGTGCAACAAGCTTTACAGCGATGTCGTAACAACTTGCAGCTCTAATGCAATGTCGCTCAGACAAGGTTAATGATGCTGAAATGGTTAGTGATGTAAATGGATGGGTTAGCTTTGTATCTCATAGTTTAAAGTAGGTCTTCCTTACCTCATTGACCTGCCGGAAGAAGCGCAAGCAAAAGGAAGTGGGGGAAGGAAAAAAGACATGTTTTAACAGATAAAGCCAGTGATAAGGAAAGCTTTGGATTTCTAAGACAAACATGACCAATAACCAACAAAGACCAACAGTTACTTTAAAATTGGAACCCTGTATTTTCCAAAACCAGGTGTTCCAAAACCAGGTGTTTCAAACAACATACGGTCATTTTTTGCACTACTTGAGGGAGACACCAGACCCAAATCTCTTAACTATTTAAATTATATTTTCTCCTTAGCTCAGACAGAATGTTTTGGCTAACAGCCAAGCTATTATTATGTTTTTTCTTACAGGAACAGGTATTTCACCAGATGAAAAGACTGAATCGTCTCTACCTACCTGTAACTAAAATAACCTTTTTTAATGTGACTGCCATTTTCCAAACAACAAGAAAAATGAATATTCATATGATTAAACTGATGTTATCCCAAAGTTACAGTTCAACAGTTAGTGTTCAAGAAGCGTTTGGACAACGCTTTTAGATATACGGTTTAATTTTTAGGTTGCCCTGCGTGGAGTCAGGGTTTGCACCTGATGATCCTCATGGGTCCCTTCCAACTCGGGATACTCTATGAACACCGTTTAACACTATCGCAAATTACATGTTGTAAACAGCCTGGCTTAATACGAGCTAAAAGTTATTTTTAAACTAGACAAAGACTCCTACAGTGAGAAATGTTGAAAACCTTGTGTTTCAGCTCTGAATGGACAGCTGCGTTGTCTCTGTATGTAACAAAAAGATCTTGGCTGAGAACTTCCTCAGTATTTGTGGAATAAACAATGGGTGAATCAGACTCAGCTTACATATTTTTCTCAGTAAATTACTGATTTAATTTCCAATCTTCATTTTACAGCAAYGATGTACTCATTTTTAATAACAACATAAAAATACTGTCCTGTTTCTTCTACTTCATGAAAATTTTATTTATTTCTCTTTATAATAAGGAGATGTTTCCTTAACCTTCTTTAAAAATAGTCATYTGATGAATGAGAAGTGTAGGCTGATGTAGGATAATATCTACTAGGTTACAATAACAAAGAATAGAAGCTAAAGCAAAAATTTAAAAAGTATTACCTTAACTAGGGCTTAATGMTTACAAAAGGTTTGTGTCACAAATTAAGGGTTGCTAGCAATTYAAAAGTTACAGCAATTTACTTTGTCTATAACTAATGTATAACCCAGCACAAGAAGGATTTGGAGATGACATTGTTTCCATTCAACCAAATTATTTAAGGGGCAGAGTGGAAATACTGCTGTTATGAAGGAGCTGGCAAGGTATCAAAATGAAACCACCGGGATAAGAGAGAAATAAAAACAAGAACCTGCTCAGGAAGCTGCTTCTTACAGTTCAGGAGTTYCATAAACATTTCTGAGAGGCTATTGTGCAAATACAAATCAAGCTTTTACCAGCTCAAACCACATTTTGTGTCTATACAGATTTACCTGTACGCCCAAAAGATCCAGGGAGACTTAAATTCAGTGGGAAGGAAGGGGTGGATTGCTTTACYGGCTACAATAAAGGATCTAGGGACTTTAGTCCAAACTACAATCAGACTAGGTCACTAAGGCAGTTATGGTCTAATTGAAAATGGAGTTTAATACAATGTACCTTTCCTCCAGTACAGGGTACCTTGTACACAGTACATGATGAGCAAAGAAGGAAAAATGGGAAATGACAGGTAAGTATTGCAAAATCTTGCCAAATAAATGTCCACCACAATAAATTTTTAAAAACGGGTATTTTTTTGTTGTAGAACTCCACGGTAATGTTCAAAACAGAGTTCCTGAAGTGTTTAACATGTTCACTTAAAATAAAGCTCTATGAGCCAAAAGGAAAAAAAAAGTAAGAATGATCTCTCATTGTGGATTTGTTTTACTTTAATGACAGACGTCGAGTTTTCCCTAAGGGGCTGGACAKCATATTACTTTTAGCCAGAACTGATCTTTGACAACTACTTCTAATTTAAGACTGGCCTTTTGGCTGTTAAGCTAAAATTCAATCCTAGGCAGAGTCAACACAAGCATATACATCACTTACGACTCAATTAAGCCTTCAAAAGAGAGTTTACACAGGATTTAAACAGTGCATCGTCCTTGTGCTGACCTGTTGCATGAGGGGAGGAAGGAGGAGCTGAGCGGCTAGATTTCACCGTGCATGTTCTGACAATTTTATAAAAGCCTCACGCAATCTGTTAAAATACACTCACCCAGTTCTTCCTCTTCTTCTTCTTTGAATCACTCTCTATGTTGCTCCCCACACTGGAGTGACTGGTAGCACTGTTAATACTGGAGACGCTATCCGAAGAGTGCTGCCTTCGGATCCGCAGGTCTGTGGGTTGAGCAGCTCCCGGTCCTGAGTATGAATGGAGGCGGTGTCAAAATTATGTAAGAAATTTGATAWAAGTGTAAATTACTGGGCTAAGTAAGAGGAGTGAGATAAGACAGGACTGCATTTAGACTCTATATTGAAAATTACCGAAAACACCAAAGAAAATRAAGCCAAGTGCCTGACAGCTCTGAAATGGGGGTCTCTGCGCCCTGCTGCTTCACTCCAGTGTCTAGATGGGTGAATTACTAAATGCTCATAGTAAATTCAGTGAGCTCACACTGAAGGTGGAAAAGCTTTGTTAAAATGCCTTCTCATAGGCCTAACACATCCATTTACTTCTCTAGAATTGTCCGCACTATTTACCCAGGTGACCATTTCAAATCCCCACATGATACCGAAACAAGTAACTAGAGCACGGTCATGAGACAAAGCTGATCTCTGATGGTTACATCAGATATTACCAAGAGGTCTGAAGTCCCAGGAGCACCGCACAGTYGCTAAATGTAGTGCTTGCTTCTCACCTTTGCAGTTGAGCTCAGGTGTGTTGATGACTCCATTGATGGCAGCCTGGGCAGCGGCATTTTGCTTCTTCAGTAGTTCAATAGTCTTCCTTAACTCGTTCAGTTCTGAGTCCTTGAATAAGAAAAAAAAAATGGTGATACGTTGGAAAATGCAGATGGTATTTAAGTGCTCCAAAGAAGCCACATTTCAATCTRAGCATTGACAGCTGATAGAGAATTTATGGAACATATATGTACAAGGAGATGAAAATGAGGTTTGGTATACCTGGGGAAGCACATCCTCAATAGGCTGCAAAATAGCTTGGTTATTACGATACAAAAAAATGTACATGCTCTGTAATACARAAATAATGTATATTCAAGTATACCGTCCAACAACCCAATGTTGCCTGTCTTGCAAGGATTTTTCTTGGTGTTTCTCTTGAACATGCACATGTGTGCATGCACTGGGAAGAAATTTATTACAAAAACATGSAATACTGAAGACTTGCGTCCAAAGAAACAATTTATAGGAATAACCTGATCAGTTGTAAGAACATCTCAGTGAGGAAAATGAGTATTTTATACAAAATTTTTATTACATTTTACTCCATCACCACAATTGAGGAAACTAAGGCAAACGGTGTATGTGATTCCCACACCCTCCCCACACCGCCCCCCCAACTACAGAAGGAGCACGAGCAACAGTGCTGGCTACAGAAGTTAAGACTTCCCCAAACACTTTTCAAGCTTGCCTTTTGTTCCGCTGTCATTGTCAGGCTCTGCAGTCTGATCGTCATGTTCCCCAGGCTCTGCTCAAATGCTGCCACCAGGTGAGCCTGGAAGTTAAACCATACAGAAGTGGTTTGTTCTCTCCCCCCAGAACAAGAACACTCCTGCAGATATTTAAATGGACCACCTCCTGCACTGCACTGTTTGTTGTGTAAATGATACGGAGAAAATAACACTGACGAGAAAAGGTCAAACGAGTAGAGCATATGCTGTGAAAACGTTTGCAAACAAATTACCAGGAACAATTTAATTGTGGAAAATTAGAAATGCCAAAGGTAACAGACCAATTTCAGAATCTCAGAAAATGACAGCCCTTTCATGTACAACTACTACTAGCAGCACACTATGAAATGATGCAGTTTTAGGCTATAAACCATGCCCCGCTCGGCAGCAGCTGCTACCAAACGCTTTAGAAAACACAGACGTAGGAGTAACGCTGTGACCTGGCACATCAGGAGGAGATTTGCTGAAGGTGGCTCCTCASCCAGCTGCTACATCCACTTCTTTGATACCATGATTTCAATAGCCAGGACAGTTATCTCAGACATACTCTAACAGAGCAGCAAAGCGGAATTTTTTTCTGGTTTGGAATTCTCATTTATACTGTAAAACGTGCAATCCAGAAAACATCTGAGAACAAAACCACGTTCTGGGTCCCTAGGAGTTAAGGTCCTTTGAAGAGTCCCATCTCAAACTAATCCAGTTCATGTACTTTTCTCAGTCGTTTAAAGCTGCTCAGATTTTGTGATAAATGGAAAACACATTTTGCCACTTTGTTGAAACAGAAAGACATATTAGATTCAATTTTTTTTGGAAACATCTCACAGATAAACTGAGGCTTTTAAGGGACTCTTTAGGGAATACACCTTGTCACCTGAAAGTATTCCTGATACCAAAAAGGCATGGAAGGATGTCCTTGGTTATCTAGCCACGTCCCCAAGCTACTGCAAGCAATGACATGTAAAGATTTCCTATCACAAAATGTACAGAGATTCTAAACATCTCCTGCTGTTAATTTTTGAAATCAGACTTAATCTTTGACTTTCTATGTGGGCCATTATTAACATGTAAAAGGTTACTTAGTGATAGTTTTCAGGTACTCTCAAGTAGTTAATTAGTTAACTCTTGCCACAGAGCTTTTCACAAAAAGTTTAAATCTTTTTCCAGAGAGAACTAAAAAACCCAAAATGTCACTCTGAAGTTTAACGAGGATACCCTAAAAAGTAAAATAAAATAGAAAACAGTAAATAAAATATAAAGCAAGTTTTTAGAGAGAGGAAGGCCAGGCAGAAACGTCCCTCCAACTAGATCACTGTTTTCCTTGTGGATGTTTAAGGCAAAAAGACACTGGAAGTCACAGAGGTGGAGACTCTCACTGTGCTGCCCGATGGGAGAACTCTGAAAGCCAAGTCAGCCAGGTCAGCCCGGAGATGCCTCCTCTGCAGAGGGATAAGGATGGAGGCAGGACTGCGGCAGCATCGCAGCCAGTCTGCCGGATGCTTTATCGGCTGATATACCTGCATCGAACTCAAAGACATCTCCAATATTTGAGTGCACCTTGCTTGCAGCCAAGGTCCACGTGCTAAATATCATCCCGAACTACCTGATGCTTGGCCAATTGCCCTTTTTTCTTTTCCCATGAAGCACTGAGAACCCAACGACGATTATATTAAGGACATCGGCTAAGAATTGAAAATGACTGAGAAGTAAAAGGAAGGAAAAGTAGATTGAGAAGGTGGAAAGAAACTTGATAAAAGGGTACTATGTTTCCAGTGCCATAGTATGGCATTGTTTTATAGATACACATGCATATCTATCTATCTCTCTATTTATATATACATRTATATCTATATATAGATATCTATATGCAGTTGCATATGCAACTCAACACAGGCATAGTTAAATATATATTTGTCTCATTAACCATAATCTAACCATAGCAAATAATATTTTATTTCTCTATTAAAAATAGTTCTATACACGCAACGACAAGTAAAATTGTGCAAAATCTTTCCCAGCGGAAAAGGACATTCTCTCACCTAAATATACACAGAATAGCAAAACCTTTCACAGAGCTATTCCAGACTTACTCATCATCAGCACACAGCTGACTTATCCTAAATAACTGTTCTCACATTCACAATGAAAACAAACATGAGCAGTACAATAACACCGGGATGTGCATCTCTCATTCCCATCAGCCCCTATGAAAATAAGCGGAGCTGAGACTGTGAGAAAATAGCAAAAAGTAATTTAAACCCTCACACTACACAYGTTTGAAAATCTAAATATTTATTTTAAAAACACAGACTGCAAAGTTCTGTTGGGGAGGATGAACAGGGACTAACAAAACTGATATTCAGGGATCCTCAGCAATACTTTGCAAAAGCAAAAAATAAATGGGCCAGWGGGCCTGCATGGATTAATAATGGGATACAAACCCTTAATTCTTTGACCTGAACCATAAGAAAAARTTGCTCTTTCAAAACCTCTCTGGAAACTGTTCAGTGAGCTATGGAAAACAGTTATCTTCACTTCCTAGCTGGAGCAAAACCTTTTCAAAATTCTTGCCCCTGATGGCCTCAGAAGCATCAAAAGCTGCAGTGCATATACAGGAAAATTCAGGAAAAAATTAATAAATTAAATAAACAGATGAATTCAAATTGCCTAAGTTAAAAGCTTTTTTTTTTTTTTTTTTTAAAATCTTGTGTAAAGGAAATGTCCATAAAGCAGTGTCTTCACAGCATTTATTAGTCTTAACTTTTTTGGGAACAGACTTGGCCATTTACATAGAAAAAGCGTATGTTCTCTGAAGAGAGGTGGCCAGAGTGTGAAATATATTACTAAGACAGATACAGCATCACTTCTGCAGCAGACTGTAGCTGATTTATGGACAAATCAGGGGCAAGTYGAAGTCTAAGAGGTTTAAATAGGATGAATAAAAAACCCCAAAATTTTAGCAAAGTGAATGAAGCAAAAATGGCATATTTTAAAAATAAATGATGCTACCTTTTTTTTTTTTTTGGGGGGGGGAAAAAACCCAAAACAACAACAACAAAACAACCCCAAACCAAATGAAAATGTACAGCAGCAGCAGCGTATGTTAAAAACTATTCTCCGCAAAGATAGCTGTAGTAACCACACACAAATTCTTGGGCAAATGAATGGCAGCTGGGGCAGGCACACAGTAGCCTGTGCTACTCACTACCCTTGGAGACAGGCTACTAACTCCTGTGTTGGGAAACAGCCTGCTGAATCCGAACACCCTATGAAGAAGAATGCAACAAAACTAAGGCAGAGCTAGATGAGTTGCATAGCTGACAAGTTCTTTGAAGGACACAAGCTGGCTTGTTTAACAACATGATAAAAAAATGTATGCAAGAGAATCTTGCTCACATGTAAAAGAAGCTGCTGGATGAAAACCAACTCATGTATCCAGTCCTTTTTGTCTTTGGAAGGCAAACATAAGCTTTAATTTTTGGAGATTTAAAAATTTTTTTCTTTTCCTCTTGGGAAAGTGACTGAGTGGTTACATGCAGTCAAAGCCCTTTTATTTGACTTCTCTATTAACTGTGTTCTTCGTTTTCCTTTTCCATTTTGCAAGCTGGATGAAGCACTGCGATGCCCGCAGTGAACACCACAACAGATTTCCCCTTGAACCCTTCTTGTGATAGGTGKTACTGCTTAGATGAAAGCTCTCCTTTACTGTGCCAAGTTTCTTATTCCACCTATTCAGAGAGCTGATGGACAGGAATATCCTCTTCAGTAGCATGTGTTCTGATGTTTAGTCACCCCCACAAACCAGCATGTCAGTATGATCCAATCTGATGACTATTCATCTGTAGCTTATTTACTCTAARATCGCTTACTTTTCTAGCAAGCTTCTGTTTTGCAGATTTCTGCTATCTGTGACTACAGCACAGAACACACAAATAAACTTGCTCAGGGTCATACACAGTGCTGTCTCAACACCTCCTGGCTTCCAAATCTTTTTTTTTTCCCAAGTGTTTTACATTACTTAGTCATCAAATTCCTCAGAGGAAACAAGCAGAAGTATTGCCCACACCAGTAAAAACCAGGTATGTCCACTCTGTAACTGTAAATTAGTTCTCAGAGCCCCTTATGCCACTGTTACCTATCATGCCATTAGCCCACATCTTTATGCAATAGCAAGTATAATGCATTTCAATCCACGTTTCCACCAATTTTTATTCCTACCTATTATAATCTCCATCTGTATCTCATCCCACCCAAACAACGAGACACGACACTATTTATAAAAAAAGACACCGTCTTCAATGATTTTCTCAAGATCTGAAGATGGTTTACATATATATAAAGCCGAATGAATATTATAACTCAGGATTTAAAGAAAGGCATAAGACAATTCAGTAGGACAGAGGATGTTATTTTTTGAAAGGTCCCACATGCATGTAGTTATTTTTTTAAACACATAGGTAATGTGAACCGAATGTTAGACGGATGAAACCTTTTGGTCACTTAGAAAAACTGGGGTGGTAGTTGGTGCATTAAATGCATTCCCTGTTAGTGTTCGTTCTCCGAGTTGTACTCACATTGGCAGTCAACTGAGTTGTCAGAGCTGACACTTTTTCTTGGGATGCATCCAACTCTCTTCGTAGCTTGCGAATCTATATATTTTAAGAGAGCACTTTACTGCACCGTAATATGGAGAAATAAAATAGCAAGACACAAAACGCAGAGTGTCTCGACAGAACATTTATGCCTGTCAAACACAATGTGCTCTTACCTCTGACTGGCACTTCTCTTCAGGCTATAAAATAAAARCGGAGGAAAATATATGAGGATATTACAACATAATCAGTCTGACAAATTTATCAATTTTTTCAATTTTTTTTTTGCGTTTCAAAAAGTCTAATGTGAATTCCTTATTTTGGATTCCCACACCCATATTCAATCTAAGATAATCTCCTAATTTATTTACTCTTCAGGAAAAAAAACCCCAGGCTGCTTGTACAATACTTCTTCCTGCAGGAAGGAATTTGGGCTCTGCTTCCCAGCCTGCTGACCAGTGCACCTCCRAGTCTGAACCGGGGAAGGGTGAAGTCCTGGCCCCATCCATAAGGGACAGTACGAGGCTCTGAAGAGCCAGGACTGTCACAGAGCATGGCTGATMCTAGGCAATTCCCTTCCTCCCATGCTGAGCTCTCCATGGGATGGAGATCACATTTGTGCATTCCAAAGTGATGTGAAAAAATAAATTACTCCCRCTTGGGTGCTGCCTAGGCACTGTGGTGATGGAAAAACTGAGGACACACAACTAGTTAWCTGAGGATGCAAAGTGGATGTACTGACCATCCGTTGTGGTCTGCATGATAAAATTGTGGCTACTATGACTTGTTTCTAACCAAAGTTATCAGCTAAAGAAAAGTATTTGATGGTAGGGAGTTACACACTCCACTGTCCTTATGTAAACATGTCCACTACCAGCCACCATTAAATTATACCCGTCAAACCACACTATTAAGAGCCACTCGTGCTTGGGCAGCAAGCACATAAACCAGAAGCTTAGAGAGCAGYTGCTGAGTACTCTCGTTGTGGCTCTCACGGTTATAAACAACAGCCCCGAGGATAAGGTCTGTTTTCCATCCTTCCAATATATTATCCGTTTCGGCTTCATATGGACCTTGCTTCAGGCAAGGTCAATAATGAAAGGYGGTATTTTCAATTTATTATCAAGGTCTTAAGGCCATGTTATACATGTCGCTTCCTAACAGTGAAACATKTATGTGAAATAACGCTAAATAACACTATGCTGGCTTGACAGCCTTCATAGACCRTTATACATGACCTTCCAAGAGCAAATTCTTCCACGTACTCTTGTATCACATACRCTTGTTTCAGCTGTGGATGTGTGGTAAGTGTGAAGATGCATCACACTTGCATAAGAACTTGAAATTGAAGATCCTGTTCAATTAACATGTATTTCAGAAGTAATTATTATCCACTGTTTTTTTAAAAGGGTTGTGCTTTAAGAAACCCCCAAAACTGCGATCATAGCATGCCAGGAATACATGAGCCACCTTTAACCTGCCTAGCTTGGATATTAACAGCAGCGAAGCCACTGGGAATTAATCATCAGTGCCAAATACTTCTGTACGGTGTTGTGTGGGCTGGAACCTGCTGTGCCCCTGGGTCGCTGCAGTTAACACCCCAACCTGCTAGAGAAAAGCTGGGCAAGACAGGTCTGCACGTGGCAGCCTCACCTCCCCATTACAGCACAGGTATAGTCTTCCCTTATAAGGTCTTCCATAGCATATGTTTAAATGGAAAATCCTTCGTGAGACTATTAGAAGAAAATAAGCAAATGCAACACACATTTAAAAAAATCCCGTTATTTTCAAACTCCAGTAAGCCTTATTTTAGGATCAGATAATCTAAATGAACACGTACTTTCGGAGAAAATATTACCGGCATAGTGAAGAAATGGCTTCTTGAAAATTACTGAAATCTGTGCAYTAAAAAACTTACCCAAACTTCTTTAGTAGAAAATCATTAATACAAGGCTGGAATGACTTATTCAGCAAACATTGGGGTGCTTTAGGTAATGAAGTTCAAATCTCCTCAGATCTACTGAGGTCCTTTGTAGCAAAACTTATTTAGCGTAGTTGTAAAATACTGACAAAAAATAAACTGGCTACTTTTAGGCCATTAACATCTGTGTTTAATGAGGATACTGCTAAATATCCACAGACAGCTTTATGAACGTAAACATTTCTTTCGTAGCTAGCATTCAGAACACAATCAAATGAAAAGYGCTGTTTTTCCTCCTCCTTGAATGGCAAAAATAATTAGCAGAATAAGACCAGTCAATTCAATAATTTTGATTATTGTTCATTTCATTATACTCACTGTYGAATAAATAGATGATGTACTGGACACCAAAGAGAGAGAAGAACCATGCACTAAAGGAAAGAAAATAAACACAATGAATATAAATGCAGTAACCACACAGTGGAATCACCATAGATCATCCACTGCCAACAACCAGCCTACTGAAGAAATACTTTCACAAATTTCATCATCCATCATAAACTTAATTATATTATTGCGCCAATAACGTACAGTTTGAAGAATGCGTGGCCAGGTGATACAATCCATAAACTTTGATTTGGTAAAGCTGTTTTAGTAATTTAATACTACTTGTTTTTTGGGAAAATGAGGTGTGGTCAAGAAGATTAAAAAGAAAAGTTTCAATGATGATTCGTTCAGAAATAAATATTTCTCTGGACAGCTTATCTTAAGATTCTTGCAAAAGGGCTTACTCAAGAGAAAAAAACCAACAAATTTAACTGAAATGCAGAAGAGATTACAAAAGTAAATCTAAGTACTTCATCTTCAGTTTTRGATGAGATTGAGGGGGCGGGTTGTTTTCTTTAAGCAGCAGACCAAGACGGAGATGTCCTGAGAATACCCAGCTCCAGTATGTAACCAGATGCTCCAGGAGAYGATGTGGAGCACCCGGGGCAGAAACCATTGTCTAATTTTGGGGGTCTGAATCATCCTCTGAATGCAGCTGTACCTTCCTTCTGCTGACTACAGGGGAGCTGTATCACGGGCATCGATGAGCTGAACATTCCCTATCCCTGCAGGGTTTTTTTGGCCTTTCTTTAAAGCAATGACATTTCTTTAACAAGGCAAAGTTCGTTCTCTCATAGAAAAATTGCCGGAATGAAAACATGGCTACAAAGCCTTTTTTGGAAGAGTCTGTTTCAAGCAGTTTTTGCATTTAAATATACATTCCATAMAAGATATATATATACACATTGATTCTCAAGGTTGTTACCATCACCCCGGTGTTCGGATTTACATATAACATAATTTCATTTTTGATTATGCTATTAAAAAAACTACCTGAAGCTATTMTTTCTGCTACTGAAACATGCAAAATTACCTTTCCTTTATTTTTATTTTTAGAAACAAAATACATTTAACTGTAACTTTCATTCAAACTTCAGGTAACTTCATACAAATCATATGAAATTGTGTTAAATGACTTTTTCTTTCATCTAAATCCTCCAGCAAAAAAGAAAAGTTTAGAAAAGCTGCCATTTTGCTCTAATTACCTACTGCAATTCTCCTACATTCATAATAAATGGGCTCTGCTTTCCCATTGACATTATATCCTAAGGCAAGGCTGGAAAGAGAAGTAAACAAAGTCTAAGTTGGCTTCTGGAGGAATTTAAGACAATTTAAAAAACCCACAAGAAAGTAAAAAAAAAAAACAACCTTACACCCATTTGCTTTTTCTGGTTAATCATATTTTCAATTAAAATGATCTTTCTGGTTAGATGTTAAGGACTGTACTGCATTAAGAACATAAAAATAACTAGCGTGAGTCAGACCCAGGGTCTGTCTAATCGTGTGCTCCATCTCTGGCTGCAACCACAGCGCATGTTTAGGGAAAAGAATGCCAGGAGGAGGCAGATACCCGGTGATTTTTCCCCAGGTACACCTTTGCATCKTCTGGGAATCAGCAGAGGTGGAAATTCCTGAGATGGGAACTGCAGTCAGACCATTATTTTTCATAGTCACTGTGACCTATCTACCATTAACTTGCTTAGCTACTTCTGAATCCACTGACACATTTTGCCTGTAACAAAAAACTCCTCTTGTGTTTAGAAATATAATTCTTTGCAGTTGTTTTAGACCTGCTGCTGAATCAGTCACTAAGGTCCTTGAGTGCCTCCACACCCCTGTGATATGAGAAGTAACAGATAATCAACTTTATAGTGCACTAAATTATATATTATCACCTCCCTTCAGACATCATTTTTCCAAACTGAAGAGCCCTAATCTATTTTAACTCTCTTCACACCATAGATGTTATGCACTTAAGATCTCCTTGTCACTTTTCTTTTTACCTGCATTTTACCCTTAGGATCACCTTTTTAAGATGGAAAGCCCAAAGCGCAGGCAATATTGCACAAGGMCACCAATGGACTCATACAGAGAATATAGTATTATTTTCTGATTTGCCWCTCTATATTCTTCCTTTGTGCTAATAGAGAATTTTACTAATAGAGATGTATTCAAGAAAGCAACCATACCAACTGGCCAGAGAAGAAGCAGATCCCCTTACAATGGATTGGGATACAGGCATTTTTGAGTTAGCATCAGCTGGGATTTTTAARATCACATTGGGACTTTGAAGGAGGAAAGAAGACTCAAAATGAAAAAAGGGAAAGAACACATAACTCTGGGAATCATACTCCTGCCTTGTAAAACATCACTATTGCATCATTTGAATGTGTGTTTAATTTGAGATTTCTAGTTTCAAGGACAACTAAGGAGTTAATATTTTTGCGCAATTTCTTTTTAAAGTATCTGCAGATGGCTACTTTAAGGCTATTTAATTAGGAGCCTGGAGGCAGTTATGCTCTTGATGTGATTCCTGGTTTTTGCAGTTAACATGCATCTGCATGCAGGCTACAAACCCAAATTGTTTTGGAGCTATTATTTTAAAGCACTATAAATGCATATCCAAGCATGTATCATTTTTAATGTTCGAAAAGAAACGGTCTAGCCGTGGTCAACTGTCCAAAGAGTAGAAAGAACAACAGGTATTGCAGCCAGTAGCACAAAAAGGAATAAAAATTTATATCCCAACGACAATGAATTTAATTTCTTCCCGTCTGGGAGGTTGAGGTACCAGGGTGGAGCCAGCGGCAGCACAGCTCTGGGCGAGACTGATGGCCAGGGAAGGGGGGAAACTGGATAGCCAASAGACCACTTCAGTTTTAGGCTGTCYTGTTTCCCTGAAGTTCTGGGTAGTTTGGAGGCTGCTCCTGCTGGCATCTCTCCAGTCCTGAAACCTTTCCTATCAAGAGAGTTATGTACTGCAAGGCTGACTAACATTYTGACCTACATGCTGTGCTGTGAGAGAACGTGACTGTACTTCACACTATGGAGACAAAAGAAAAAAAGGCTTTTAAGAATAAATCCTGGCCCTGCTGAAGTTAATGAGAATCAAATGTCTTGTATTCTTATGTGCTAATAAGTAATTAAGAAGTAGATTGGTAAGCTTTATTTAAGACCTGGATTTATGCTTCATTGACACTGGCCGATTGTATAAAATCAATTTGTTCATTAACCACAAATTTAATTTCTATAATAACTTTTTGATCTATTCTCTCAAGGTGAAGGTGAATGATGTATTCATACTTTTTGATCTGTTCTCTCATTCTGTAAAGGTGAATTGGATTCACAGGTTTGAAAGCACAGGACAACTTATATGCCATATTCAGAACCACTTGCTCACTTRTAACTTGTGATTCCCTGAGAAATAMRCAGGAGCTAATAAGYAGGCTAKCCCTGCCTTCTGTACGGCCAGAGAAGTGACAGAAGACCTTTAACCTGAAGACAAAAATACAGAGACTGCACCTAAACATTCATCCCAGCTGGTAAAATATTATTATCYTTTCAGGTGCCAAAAATTTAGGAAAATCTGAAAGGGACTTCTTCAGCATGCCCACTGTAAGGTCAAATTCCCTTCTCGTATACAAAAGTGATCTTTTTCCACTGCTTTCAAGTCCATAACTTGGTAGAGTTTCCTTGGACATCATTTTTATTACTTTTTTTAAATGAATGAAAAGCACTTTGTAGAACATTTCATCTAACTCTTCCCTTTTCCTTTTCTTTTTTTTAAATGGCTCGTCCTCAAATATGTAATACTTATTAAATATTCTTCCAAAATAGCCTCTCTCCTGGACAAGAATTTCTGAATTTAAGAGATAGTTTAACCTCAMCCATGCCAAAATGGATTTGCTGCAATCTTAAGCACACTTAAAAASTTACAATTTTTTTGAGGATGTCTTCAATAAAACCTAGGCAAGTTTTGCTGTAGTAGCTCTTTCAGTAAATCTAAGTATAACAGTGATTTAAATTCCTTCACAGATGATATTAAAGAACTCTTTAGTAAGAGCAGGACTGTCCACCTCAGAACGSAATTCAACTGACTAAGTATCAGGCAGTCTTTGACTGTTCATGATCATCTAGCTTTCTGAGAGCAGGGCGCAAACAAAGGTTAATTCCTGCATCGACACAGTTTTCAGCCCTAGAGCATTATTCTAATAATTTTCAACCCCTAATGAAGATCCTCAGCCATGGGCCTCTAAAATACAATTAAATGTAATGGAGTTAGATTGGCTAAATTCAATAACGAATTAGCCCTGAATCTTTCTGGAGCCATATCCAATGYGCATTTTCCACCCCTACCAATGGCAGAAAACGGGATAACCAGTACCTCCAGGAAGGCACCCTGTGGTTCCTAAAGGCCCCTACAAGCACTTAAGTGTGGCTCCCATGCACGCCCGGCTCTAGGGGAGCAGCAGCAATGGGGCACTGGTACTAACACTGCTGAGTAAGCGCAGGTCTTCAGCAGCGGGGGAATTAAGTCAGCAAAGGCTTGTGTGACCCTGTAGTGATAAAGTACTTCACAGCCAACCAGGCTCCCAGTCCTTGCCAGAAAGGAGATTTAAGACTCAGAGAGCTACCGCTGAAAGAGCTTCCGACGACCTTCCCATCAACCATTCCCAGAGCTCACCCCATGCTTGACTTCTCCAAGTGCAACACTTGAGGGTTTTAATGTGTGCTCATAGCTACTGCTGCTACAGCCATAAGGTTGCTTGGTCAGTAGCAACCAAACTAAATATTTATTTATAGATAAATGACTTTTTCTTCTTATATTTACATGGGCTTCTTTTATCAGGTATGACTACATATTTGAAAAGACGATGAGGAATTAAAAAGATGAGCCCAGATGTTTTTAAGAACTACTCAAGTCCCTTCTGTGGAAGCTGTGTGATAGCAACCCAGGACACTGAGCAGAAATAAGAAGTAAAGACAATTTGAATACAGATTAAATGTTGGAAAACTTAACTGGGATAGAAACAACAGTCTGTCTGATATCGATTATTTATACTACAAACAGAAGTGTGGAGGCCCAAGTTCAGGAGAATAGTCCTATTCAAGGAAACATTTTAATATGCTAACTCTAAGCCTGAACTAGAGTAATTTTGAGATGCCTAAAAATGAAGCACAGGATGTGTTTAAATCATTTCTTGGACAGTGATGRTCTCGGCACAACACTTACAATGCTTTCCTATGTCTGGCCAGAAGGATCACTGAATGAATATCATCAGAAGAACCATGACTGGGACTAAAGTTTTATCTAACGCTGAGCGCTCCACASAGAGAGAACTGTGCTCTGAAATGACCCCTATGCTGAACTGAAAAGCAGCAAAGTTATACTTGGTTGATGTGAGAGTGTCATCTTCTGATCATTTCCAGCACCATCGCATACTTTACTGACCTTCTTCAAAGCCATCGCGGAAGGAGCCAGACCGGCTCATTGTTCTGCTTTTCTCGTCCAGGGACATTGAGCTGTTCCTGAAGCGTGTATCACTATAGGGGTCATAAGGACCATCTGCATTGGAAAGGCTGTGGGTCCGTAGCATGGTTGGATTTGACAGGCTCATCTGGGCTGCAGTGGTTGGGCTTGCTATAAAGTGAACAATAAACACCAATTTATTTGCACGACCACAAATTTTCACACCTAATTTTTGTGCAACTACCAAAAAATTTCTTAAGACAAATTTTTGATGTCACCCTCTCCAGGCTTCATTATTTTTCTAAATCCAATGAATTCAAGTAAGAGGTATGCAAATCAAGCCACTGAATAAGAAAACTCAAGTACATAAGGTCATTTTAAACACTGGGTGGTATGTCTATGCTTCTACAGACAAGCTCAGTCAACTAACACCTTATAGGCATGAACTAATTAACCCTCGTTTAATTTGGAACAGTCCTTCCTCAAAAAGGACTAAACTGCTCGAAGGAATTTAAACTAGTACTTCGCCTATATACAACAGGCCTTATGAACCACCTCCTTCAAAGCCTTCAGGTTCTCAGCAAATGACATTTTTCTACGCATTTAAGTCACACATTTTAAGAGCTTTAGTTTCCTAATAGCTGTATATTTCAGAATTGTTTCTTTCCACTATGAGGTCATAAAAATTATAAAACATCAATTTTGCCTCAAAAGTCAATACTCTCCCAGCCAGTGTTTAGAGTACAAAATGTCTATTCCAGTTTCACATTTTTTTAAAGAACTTTTGTGCTAAAATTACACCTGCTATTTACTAAGAACTAGCTGATTTGTGGAAAAAAGAGAACAAAAATCAGCTGTTCAGCTGGGAGGTTCCTCCTGGTGTGCTGTCATTGCCTGTTTCTATATACACCATCAACTGATACAGACTATTGTAGAAGATACAATAATTCAGTTTAAGGTGCTCAAATTTCATATCAACATTTGCTATTAAATTAAACGCAGTGACCTCTCTTGACTCCAATATCTCCAAGCTCTTTTCTTAAGAACACAGAAAAATATCATCTTTTTTTTGTTATTTGCTTGTGGCCAAATAGCTTTTGAAGCTTATTAATGTAAATAATCTTCAATATTCTCCATAAAGAGTTAACTTTCCGGGCCTAAGACTACACTTTTTTTTTTTTTTTTTTTTTTTTTGGACCATTAAGGTACTTTCATGAACTTGCATGACAGTTTGTTAGCTGTTGGCAGTGTAATTACACTGTGTGTATATTCAGCTGAAATTTTGTTAAGTGTCAGTTTATCTAAAGCTGTTTATTTAATCTGTTTCTTTTCAGCACACTCAAAGAAAGGCTCTAAAATGTCACTGCTGCAACTCAAAACTGCACTAGAAATAAGTGACCGCATAAGCTGCTGCAAATTCACACAACACAAGAAGTTCACAAGTACAGGCTTAACTATTTTGCGTATTACTTCTTTATCATTCTAGAAAAGACGGAGGGGCTTCTTAAAGTCAAAAAGAAACAGAAAATGTCTGTTCGACATAGTACTTTCCAAATGTCACGTCACTTAAAGTCAACATATATACTGTTAGGATTGATTTACATACCTAAACGAATTGCAAAGGCAACTATAATATTTAATCATCACACCAGAGACGAGCACTACTAGCACTTTAAATTAGGTTATTTCAACTGCTGATACGGTCAACTAAAATCTGCAATGCTCTATGGATCCTGTCAATCAACTTTTACTGTTTCCTTCATTTAAAAAGTGTTTACTTTTATCAATGTAATTAAGTGAAGGAATGGCATTTTTTTTGACTTAAAATTCTTCTGACTTTTATATATTATTTCAGACTGAGCTTTATGCAATCTGCCAACAAGCCACCTGAAAAACACATACAAAGATAAAATATCTTAAACTGATGAGACTGGCACATACAGTAATATGCTTGGATTTTAAAGCAGTATTACTACACACGTAGGCAACAACAAGTATTTTCAAAGAGTTATTGCAACTATGCCACCTTTGGGCATACGAGATAATAATGCTAATTAGTCACACTCATTTCAATGAAAGTGCTTCCTGAGGTTGAATGTGGGACTYGGAGCTGCTGAAAGAAAATTACGTTGTGTAACATGCTATTTTCAAGACACACAATGTATTGCTATGATTATCCAAACAGGTAATTATTCACCAAGCTGCGAGAAGTTAAATCTAGTTCCAGAGGGTGATGTTATGCTGGATCCAGATGAAAATGGAGAATTGCCAGCAGTATCCTGAAGTCCTCCTGCTGAATGGGACCGTAGCCATTCTTTTGCRTCTTCTTGATTACGGAGTTGGGATGATGGAGTATACCTGCAAAACCAATCAGTTTTTCCAAAATTATCTTTGACATTTATTTAAATTTAAAAAAAAAMCCAACAACCATGAAATGTCACAAGACTTGGGGAGAGAGAGAGGGAAAGAAAGATGGAAGAACTCTCATATGAAATTTAAGGATTAAAATGATATAAACCTAATACAATTCTGAATTAAGGAGCTGTTCCAAGCTGTTGTAAACTGTTTGTTCCTAATGCATTCCACTTAYGTTTGAGGAAAAAAACCCCCAAACCTCCTTTCCTATGGCTTCAGTAGTGACCAAACTAGTAGTAAACAAAAAGCTACAGATAGAAGTTGTGTGCTGTAGAATAAAATATAGTGTGTTACATACATATGATTGAAAAGCAAAACCATAATTTGGAAATYCTTTCCTTTCCTTAGGTTATTCTATCACTATTTTAATATTTTGGTGCATTGCTAAGCTTAGCTGGCTTTTTGTCATATTACAGGCAAACTCAAATCAACAAAGCCATTATCAGATTTTTAAACAAGTTGTGACCCAATAAGTCATGTTCCAGAGACATTAATATACAGGTCCGTGGAGGGCTATCCCATTTAGTTCAAAACTAATAGCATTAAATCACCACAAAGAGACTATGTTAAGCCTTTTCTGAAGGCTAAGAAAATAGCAGAAACGTCGTCTATGCCAACATGAATGGCAAAACACCCACTGGCTTCAGCTTAAGCAAAGTTTTAAATCTGCTTCCGTRTATGCCCGAAAAATAGGTATATTACCACAGGTGGTGTGTGAAATATGTGACAGGGTACAGGTATGGACAGAAAGACCATCATGGAAACACTTGTCTGCTGATGGATTTCAGCGTCTGTCTGAAATGCTATGCTATCTGCTTTTGAGAAATATTTATGACTTACTAGCTCTCCTTCCAAAAAACTAAACACTTGGAGCCTATTATTAGTCGATATTATCTATTAATTASTTTCCCTCCAACTAAATGCTCTACAGTAAGATAACACTTATTAAGACTATTTTAAATCAATGTGAACACTACAATAATTAACATTGTAAAAACTCGAACTAGTTTCAAAAAATACATTCACTCTTCTGCTTATGCCGTAACACTTAAGCAACAGTCCCTGACTATCTGCATCTCTTAAACTTTGCACATGTATCAGTTTATTAAGAAAGGGGCTTTAAACAGTCATTTTACTTTAACACACTAAGGATTTTTTTTGTGCAGCATTAATACCTACCTCTTCAGCACTCAAACATATCAGTCTTAAAAGAGATTCTTTATTTATTAGAGACATACTTGAGAACCACAGAAACATTTTAAACAAAATGCCATTTTAAGAAAGGCTTTTAGCACTCGGCTTCATGGGACAAAGCTGCTGTGAAGAACAATGTAATGTGTAGAGCACAGAATAAATTGCAGCTGCAATTTTCAAGGCATCAACTCAGTGATCCCAGAAGCTGCATTAAGCAATTCTGAAGCTGGAATTTTCTAAATTGTCTAAGATATCTTCTGTAAATTCTGTAACACTTGAAGCGTTTAATTAATACACCTAATGTTGATTATCTTGCTAGAATTGCTTGTATGAATGAAAATATTTTTCAGTGCAGTTTCTTTATGTTATAAAAATCATGACCTTACAGATATACAAAATGTATGAGAAGACAATTGCCAAAAGTGTTCGGGGATTTTTTTTTTCTTTTCTAGAAGAGTAGAAGTTATCTCCAAGAGCCCTACATATTTAGGTATTCTGAAGCAAGTATTTTTTTCAATCAATATGTCCAATCTCATCCTAAAAGGTTTGGCATGATACTGAAAATCTTTTCTATTTGTATATCAACACCAAGGTTCCTGGGGTGAAAATGATCTCAAGTCATTCCATGTAATAGCCATAGAAGCTGCAAAATTATTGTTTTCAAGTCAAGCCCAGTCATGGTTTATGAGATGCTTTTCAGCCATTCAGCCAGCAAAAGCTACAGTTCTTGCTCAAGCGGAGAAGCCACTGGATGAAAAAAAGCACAGTGGTCAATGGCCTTCTTGGAGGATTAAAGAAAGAAAGAAAGAAAGAAAGAGAGAAAGAAAGAAAGAATATTGTTGCCACCTCTTGCAAACTGCGACCATCACCACCAGCCACAACAGAAACACAAAGCAAACTCCAAAGCCACAACAAAAGCTGTTAAACCGTGTGGAAACACCAATACCTGAGTCCCTTCTTAGGCAAAGTGTTCCTATCAAGATGTGGGTCGCTGCAGAAAAGTTAAAAGAAAAGAACTTCAGAGAAGAACAAAAGGGAAGGAATAAGATCAGGACGAAGGACATACAAACATCTGCATCACCTTTTCAGAGGAAAAGGTGCTGGGACCTTCCTACAGAAACATGCAAAAACCTCCTTACCCAGGTGTGGATTTGCACAAACATGCATCTGGTACCATGCCAACGAATCTCATCTATTCACAGCGTGATTTTGCTATTTCTCCTACCCACAATGAAAAAAATGGCTCTTYAAACATCAAATGGATGCTTAAAAATATGCTTTTCAGCAGGCGTGAGGCAGACTATTTGTGAAAACTGATGAGAATCTTCAAGTCCAAACCACCCTCCCGTCATTTCTTTCAGCAGACACTGTTTAGGGAATGCAGCTAATTACTGTTACGCAGCTGCAATGTATAGCAGTAAAAGTATTGAGCCCAGACGGTTTAAATTTTCAAATCTTAGCTTAAATTCCATTAGCGAAGTAAAATGACTCTATTAGTCATCCAAAACCTAAACATTTAAGTTTATGTTTTTACAACTGATGAACTTGTAACTGAGCAGAGTCTGTTAATTTGTTTTTAAAGAAAATATCCACGTGCTTAAATGAATTAATTTAATGACAATCCTTATAGCTAAATTACAGCGTGGGAGTGATTAAAATTACAGCAGTGAGCAAAAGTGAGCTAGAATGTTTAGATTCGGGTATCTTTTCCCAACTTCAGCATTTGTCTTTACAAGGATGGATGTACTCAAGTCCCCGCAAAACACYCACGAGCCAAGCTGCAATAAAAGACTGACGACACTGAATGACACGGGGACTTCACGACAAAAAAGACAGGCCTGAAAGGCAGTGGGAAAAGCAGCATGCCAGAGGAATGCTGAAATGCTAGTGAGAGTTTAGACTGGTAGAAAAAAAAAGGGCAAGATTTTCAAATTGCCTTTGGCAAAGAAATGAGGGGGAAAAAAAAAAATACCCCCACAAACCAAAAGATGTTCCCAGTAACAAGAGCAACACCAAAAACATGCCAACTCTGCCATATGCCATTCTCCATATTGATTTAGGCAGATAGACGGGGCGTTTGAGGGGACTCTCACTGGCATGTCTTTGTGTCAGTTCACACCTGAACGATGAACACAGCAGAGGACTCAACTGAGCACAGTCTGGCACAAAACAATTTGCTTCACCGAGATGGGCAACAAAACCTACAGCCTTGTCCTGAGACAGCATTACCTGTCCTGTCTCCTGGGCAAAGTATTTCGGCAGAATTTGGGGCTAGCAGCAGGGGAAGAAAGAGGGCTAGAAGAATCAGTCCAACAAGACAGAAAACAAGAGAAGGAATATTAGAATGAAAAGAGGAAAGAACAGAAAGGAATTACAATAAAACATAAACAGAAACCCAAACTGTCAGAACATTATGTTCAGTGGTAATTTTCTCCATTGAGATGCAACTACAAAAATTTTGCTACCTGACTACATAATTACACATCAGGATATAGCTGATTTCCAATGCTTGCAGGGGTACTACTGCCTTCTCCAAGAGGTTACTCACAGAGCGTGCACTGCGAGTCATTGTCTGGTTTATCCTGATGTTAGCTCAATGTGCCTTTAATACAGCTCTGGTGCTGTAAAAGCAGTCCCACTCCCTCCTCCCTGGCCAGTCTGTTCCCAGCTCCTATCACACAGATACCGATGGATCTCATCGGGTAAGGAGCCGGGGAACTGATCAGTCTGAAATAGAATTCAGGTGATCATTTTTCGGTTGGATCCATCTCCCAGTCAGGTTCACTAAAGCATTCACAGGAATGCCCGTGCCAAAACACTGTAGAGAGCCGCTGGAGATGGGACAGGGCAGCAGGGAGAGGCCGAGGAGGGATCGAGTGACTGGGGAGACAGGGCCTTTTCTTTTAAGCATGACCTCCAGTTTAAAAGCTTGTCAAACATTACAAACAAGAAGCYTAACAAGAAACAGTTGGCTTCTCAAATCAAAATGATAGTAACGATGGAGGKTTTTTTTGAATATCACTATCAGATCAACTAACAGGAGAYCTTTGGAAGGATAAGATATGATGCAAAATTCAAATAGTAGGTATAATATGGTAGCAAGAGAAGTTGTCACACTGGCTACCACAGCAAATTAAAAACCTCACCTGAACCCATCCTCTTGCTCTGAACTGGGCTCCTTGCCTGGAATGGTTTCTTTGTATGGTCTAGTAATACCATTCRGAATGATCTTTTAAGAAGCACAACTTGAATTGCGTCTGCAGTGTTGGCTACTGCTTCCAGGACCTCATTCACATTTGAGATACACACAAACGTATGGAAACGAGAGAAAAACCTACTAACCTTTCGGACAACGTAGTCTTAACACTGTTGGTTCGGACAAAGGGAGTCAGAGAATCATCTTTAGAGGCTGGAATCAAGCCACTGGAGGAGTTATGGCTCAGCCCACCTCCACTGCTCAGAGAGATATCAATGGATTCACAGCTGGTATGAAGACTGCTGACAGACTGATATCCAATGCCATCCTTGCTAACAGCGGAAGAGCTACTTGCGTTGGTGCCCCATGTTAAACTGTTGGAAGGAGCTGAATGTGCTGAACCGGGACTAGAAGCTAGYGGAGACTGGTTCATATCTGTGTTTTTACTATACAGAGGACTGCTGCCCCCACTGCTCAGCATACCACTGCCAGATGGTGAATCAAGATTACCCTGCTGGTTCATAGTAGCGTGAGGATTGGAGATGACTACCGAATTTTTCATATTTTCAGCTGTTGTGATGGGAACTTGTTTACTAGGCTTGCCACCAAAAAGTCTGTAAAAAAAAAAACACATGAAAAATACATAAAACAGAATATTAAATGCAAGGACATTTTATATCTAGACCATATATCATCTTAGCTTCAGAAAACCAACATTAAGTAAATGATCCTAGACTGGACATACAGATTATAAATTTATGAATCTGCTTGTGTTCACACCGCCTTCACTGAAGTCCAGAGACGATTACGATAGCTTCAAATCTATCTTTGGTGTGTCTTCTCTGAATTATCAAATACTACTTGCACAAAGCTAAAATGCAGCCATATTGTCTTGTGCTCCTTAAGGAAAAAGGATACCAGAGAAACACTGCATTGATTAATCCAAAGCACAGAATATTAGAGGTTGAAAGTTTGTTGTTCAGGTAAATTCTGTGCAAATCACCGAATTCTCTGCACAGAAGCAGCATTTGCTGGCACGTAACAGGAAAAATATTTACTGGTATCAAATGTAGGTTTGTCTCATTTCAGGAGCCAAGCTAGCTGGAAACTATTTTTTTGGAGTGGAGAATGAGATTTTACCTGGTTTGGCACCTGGAACTGGCTCAGGAAAAGACTACCTGAGCGCCAGAACTAGTGCATGGGAGGGGATCTAAAAGCACGGTTGGAGGAGGATGATGCAGCTTCTCCAATTTGCATCATTTTTGCCAAAAGTGTCTTAGAAGTAAACATGCTCAAGACCAAACTATCAATCATTCTAAAACTGATTCTCAAAATTACGAAGGAAGCGTAGCTTTTGACTCTATCTTCAAACATCCACCCCAAGATGTTGCTTCTGTTTCTGCCRCTTAGCTCCTGTAACTGCCTTTGGAACCTTAGTTTTCCTCACAGATATCTATATGGATTTGCTTTTTTCTTAACAACAGTGTGGACTATTGGGGATGAAATCTTTTAAAGCRGGTATCTATCAGGCTGTAGTCCTCAGGATAGAGGACTACAGCGCTTCTATACAAGAGCTCCTAAAGACTTACGGGTGGGTATGCACCGAGCAGAACTTTCTCTGCTTTGGAGTATGCCCGTGTTGGCTGTACAACACATGCACGCTAAGTCACTTTGCCCAACGCTTCCCAGAACCACAGGCTGTGTCATATAGCTGGGCACCCTACAGCACACGTRCGGTAAGTGCAGCGATGCCCAGAAGCACTGGACTTACTGCACAGGTGCTACCTGCAGCTCCAGAGAACCTGTGCAAGATGCCCAGAACACATCTCAGCTGGATGGCTGCTGTTGCATACTTGCCACGAAGCACGTGGACAACACTCCTGGATCAGGCTAAAGTGCCCATCTACATCTATCTCATAATCCAGCATTGCTTTAATATCTATCTGTGCCATGATCCCCTCGGCATCTGATGTAGAGAGCGCAATGCAGACATCCACAAACCAGCGCAGATCTGGCAAACTTGGTTCACCTGGACTCCACATCACACCTCACTGATCAGGAGACACTGACTTAGACAAGCAAAAGGCTTCGAATGATAAAACCCATTCCTATGGGGATTTAGAGACATTTTAGGTTTTATTTAGAGTTAATGTTACTAGAGCAAGTATGAAGAAAAATGTCAAGCCATACTGCAGTGATACATGGCCTTCAGCAGCAATACCAGCTTAGGGTATTCCTGCTCCTATGCCATTGCATACCACCTCTTCAGTTGCACTGGGGGAACTKCACTCTTAGAGATAGGATCCTAGAGCTTAAGAAAAACCCAACCACCCACACAAAACTTTTACAATCTGTTTTTAAGCTACGCGGTCTTCCCCAAACTGTTTCACAGCACCTCTAATACAACTGAAAGGATGCTGCACTGCGGCACAAACAGAAACACGTTGCTGCCAAAGGCAGCATCTGGTTGAACCACAACCTCAAAACGAACGCCTTCAGAAGAGGATGCGGTCTGGAGAGCATTCCTTTCAGTCCAGAAAAAGTCCAGCCCAGCAAGACAGTCACATCAATACAGAGATTAACTCTGGAAGGACATACCCTACAAGGAAGGACATACCCTACAAGGAAGGACATACCCTACAAGGAAGGACATCTGTTTACTCCTATCCACTATTATTGACAAGAGACTGACATATCTGAGCTGGCTCTTGGGTCATGCATGTCTCCCATTAACAGAAAAGCAGTGTATTATATACTGCAAAGCATGAAGGCCCAATTTAATAATAAAATATATCAAGATAAACAATGGTTTCACTTAAGGGACATGGCGGATACATAATACCAGAACAGAGACAGGGATGGCCCTCATCGCAGAATTATACAATTYCACTGTTTATGACAGCATAGAAGTTACTTGTGTTCGCAGACTTGCAGGTAAATCTGTATCATTACAAAGGTATGGATTCTAATTTATTGTATAATATTAAAAAATTACAGGGCCAAGAGGAAATACGCGAAAAACAATGTGGGCAACTCATCTCAACTGACTATGAAAATTAAGCTCAAAATCCTCTTAATTGTCATTCTAGAAATCAGTAATAAGCAGACGAGGCCAAATTCAACTCTGACGCATTTCAATATATGACTATTTAGACAGTCTGGTGAARATTCAAGAGTGAAATTGTAAATCAAATGAGGGAATAGTTAARTTGAGCCTCAGTGTCTTCTCTTTGAAGTTTCATGTATTTCTAATGTAGTACTTCAATTACATGGCTAGCAGCTTGGCTTTCTAGTAATCAAAAAAAGATTTCCAATCAAATTTCAAGATTAACGTGCCTGAGGCTTGCAACACTGAAAATCTGCATTTCTCATGGGGTCTACTACAGAAATTAAAGGTCTATTGGAGTTTTTCTTTTTAAGTAGCTATTGCTGAAAATTAAATGTTCTAAAGGACACGGCTTATCTAATGATAACCAGGAATGAAATAAAGGAAGTATCTTGAATTATCCTCACACAGGTTCTTCAAATAAAACCACCCATCTAAAAAGAAAGAGTTTACATCTCTACAGCATTAGCCTAAGCTGCCGTCACAGCCATTATGCTTGCACTGGTGCTTCAGATGGAATGTGGCTTTCTCACATCACTGGAAGCAGGATGATGTAGCATAACTGTATGGGTATTATGGGCGTCACGACAAAATGAAATGCAAAACACCGCAACTTGAAACAGACAAGCTACCCAATGTCAAATTAAATTGAATCAATATCGAGGCTTTGATGCACACTGCATCAACAAATTAATTCCTGACCAACTCAATATTAATGTTAAAAGCATGTGTGGGGCAGTGGTGGAGRAACAGAAGACAGATAAGATTTTCGTTTAAAAAAATATTATTCAAATAAGAAAATTCAACCCAGCTTAGACAGTAACTTTACTTAGGGTTCTTCTACRCAGTCAAATAACCTGATGTTATGAGTCTCACAACCCATTGGCCTAATCCACACAACTGAAAGGTCAGTTTGGGTTAGGCATGTGGATCTACATATGGYAGATCAAATTATGCATCTGTCATAAAGAAAATCTGAAACAACTCTCCTGTTGCCAATTTATAATTTGATCCACCATTGGAGTATTTCCAGGTTTGTTACATATACATCGGTTCAAAAACTCTTCAGTAACTTTCAGGTAAGAAAACTCTTATTCCTGCGTTATCTGCAAGGACAAAGCCTTCAGGTATGATTTTTGTAACAGAGAGACTCGTATCACAACTGCCAAACTTTCTGCCAGACAGTTTTTTTTYCCCAAATGTTAAATTTTTGCTGCTGTCACGTGAATGCGCTGAGTATTTACAACACTGGCCAACCTGTTTACGTGAAATTAAATGTAAATACAAAGACCTTGATGTAGGACGCTACATAGTAAGTGCTCCACAAAACACAGCCAGGCCTGGCTCAAAGAGTCCTGATCATTCAGCTCCGACTAACATCATTGCACAATCAACGAATTTATTGCCTACCTGCGCAAAGTGGGAGAGGCCACATCGGGGTACTTGGCTCCTTGCTGGTGAGTACTCTGAGCTCCGCTAGAAGCAGTCTGTGATGCAGGGTTCACTTTAACAGAATTACATGAGGCCACGCTTTCGTTGTCAGACGAAATCCCTTTCTCTTTATCAGTCTGATTGACTAATCCTGGCAGAGAGTTTCCAAGGATTACCTTGGTRGGCTCTCTCATTTTAGGGACAGGCAACCCGGCTGACTTGCTGCTTATGTTGGAGTCTATGCTACTTGTGCTAGATCTATTCCCAGCTCCACTTCTGCTACTGGATTTACTGGGCCGGGGTAAACTACGATACTGAAGATTAGTTCGGGCACTTAGCGCTAAGTAGCCATCATCCTGGTTCTGTGAGCCATCAACACTAGTCTTCCGACCAGTGGTCCTACCCATGAGTCCAGATGACTTTGGGATTTTTCCCAGGGTAGCCGATCTACTGGTGATAGTTGCCCCACTGGCAGTGATTATAGTCATGCCTACGGCTGACCCGCTCTGTTTCTTAAATCCAAATGTATTAGCATTAGCAGCAGTTGTTCTAGAGTTACTTGTGGGAAGCTTTTTGGATTCATCACCACTGCTGCGTCCTGCATCTGATGGGGAACGTTTAACATGTCCAGCTTTAGGAGATAGTCTACCCTTTTCTGATACCTTGGCGTCATCAGTTTTCCCTACAAAAATAGAAAAAGAATTCTAATATTTAATGACTTGAAAACATCAAGCAAATGATGAAACTCAAAGCAGCATGAAAAGCAAAAGCGTGTTAGCCACCAGAGTGTGGTTAAAAATTATGATCCAGTCTGCACTGAACTTACATGCCACTCTAGTGAGTTATACATGCAGACTTGCCAGAGAAAGTGTGTGGTGTGTTTGCCCTCGAGAATATGAAAAGCAGAACAGTCTTATGTAATAGTGACAGATAAGAAGAAAAATGTTTCCCTCTGTGGCTGCCACAGATTGATCCTTTTCTATCATTAGACAGAAGTAGCGTTAGGCCATTAGTATAATCTTCCTAAAAGGCATTGTTCAATAAAGTGTCTAACTTCAACTTTTTCATGTACAACTGCGTACACGATCAAATAAGAGGAGAGGTATTAAGTTGTATTACTTGATTATGCAAATTCAACCAATTTTCATTCACACATCTGCAAGTGCTAAAATCACTAACACACTTATAAGAAAATCCAGAACTAAATCGTGTTTAGTATRAATTAA
Source organism: Oceanodroma leucorhoa (assembly GCA_030449065.1). Classification (NCBI taxonomy): domain Eukaryota; kingdom Metazoa; phylum Chordata; class Aves; order Procellariiformes; genus Oceanodroma; species Oceanodroma leucorhoa. The sequence goes on from JASVER010000028.1 coordinate 8,793,576, forward strand.
CATGCTGGTTTAGTACAGGGAAAAAAAAAATCTCCTCAACCACACATACTGCATGTTCTTAAAGGTAACCGTGACTTCAAAAGCTGAAATTATATTATTTATTCTTCATATGGCAATATTGTGCCCAATAAATAGYTTGGCTTAAGACTAGAGTTGTCATGAAAACAACTTTCACGGCGTACTAATCCAAAATATGCATTTTCAAATAAACAGAAATAGAAATGTGGACATACGAGATGCTGCACAGGTTAAGACAATACCTAAAAATAAAGACAGGATTACCTGAAGTTCAGGTTCTGCCTCTGGAAAGTATTTAAACTGTTTTCACACCGAACACACTTTTTGGCTTGTTTATAYCTTACACCTTTTCTCACCTGTTCCAGGTGTCTTTAATGTGCCTGAGGTGGTTGAAGGTTTAGTCCTTGGTGTGGTAATGCCAACCTGAGCTGACATGCCCCGTCGCCAGGAGCCCGTCTGCGAAATAACAGTGTTCTTCCTACCAGAGGTGCTTTTATCAGAYTCATCTGACACATCAGAGGGATTCCGCCTCCATTTAGATCCTGGCTCCATTTTTATGCCGCTATCGGATCCTCCATCTGATTTCTTGACTTCATCACTGGACCACAAGGAATTCCGCTCAACCTGGGAATGCTTTTCTGCATCAGTCTAGGACAGATAAGGAATTGTAATATAACCTTCAGAGCAAGCCTTTCTCTCAAGAAGCTTCATAAATGAGAACCGTCAAACTGATTAATTAACTCGGCAGTCATCCCTAAGTACCAACAAACATAACATGCCTTCGATAAAGAAATGTCACARCAAGAAATGAACCCCAGCAATGACATATTTTTTTTAATATGCTAGGGAAAAAAATACAAAACCCGTAACAGTCATGCCCCTCAGAATGAAGAAAGAAAAAAACAACCATAGGAAAAAAAGCACTTGATTTATAAAGGACATATTCAGCTCCATGACATTTATAATCCTCCATCTCGAATTTCTGACGAACCCTTTTACTGCAATGCCAAAAAAACGTTTCAAACCTGTGCAGCCAGCTTTCTTTTGTTCTTGCTGCTTTCCTATCTCTTGTCTGGCAATCTGATCTCCAGAGCATGAGGAGGCAGCTTTTGGAACAGATTTGAAGATGTGGAATGCTGTTCATTCTAATCTAACATATTAGAAGGACACCCAAGAACTGAAGAAAATGAATCCCCAACAAGTTTCTAACAACACTCAAGTCTGACTTAAATATACAAATTACATCAGTTTTTAAYTTACATTCAACTCTTACAAACTGTTTTTCCTTATTCTTTGCACAGACTGATTGTGCTGCCAGTCATTTATGGAGAGTTTTGCAAAGATCAACGTCAAATATAGAATTTTCTTATTAGCAAGCCTTTGCCAAATTCTCAGAAACACTTAAATCTATTATCCTACATATATAATATATTCCCATACATTAGCATTTTCTATTGCTAGTGATTACTCTTGCAGAATTCTACTTCTCCTGTCAAATGCTGCTGATTAATATGGGCAAATTTTGTAACGCCACAACCAACAACTTTGTGATGGGGSTCAAATGACAAATGTCCACATTTGACCCTGATCCGGATAAAAAATTCATAGTTGAAGTGTTCTCCAACCATCACAGTACCATGAAAGATTSTGCCAATTCAAGACTTGATCATGAAGCTCCCTAGTAAGAGTTGGTGAGATTTGGTAAGATGTTGAGTGCCATCTCTTCCCTGCAGCCTCAGCAGAAGATGAATGTGCTCAGCACTGTGCAGTAGTCAAATGGTAATATCACTTAAAAGGAAATTATTTTAAATACTCCAACGCATCATAAAGCCCACAATCTTTTACTCCCTTTGGATAATCAGAAAAGCACGGCACAGGAAAGGAAAGGACGCATGATCATTTACCATGCTTTCAGCAAAATGCTATCTTCTATTTTTAAGTTCTTAAAGCATGTTTCAGGTTTATGACTTTTCTTTTCTTACCAGATCACACCATTAATATTAAAGAATCTAGGGGGGTGTGTGGTTTAATTTCCTCTGCTTTTTACTGTAATTACTTTTTTCTTAAAAGCCTGAAAAACTAGTCTAAGCGATCAGTATGTGAAAGCTGACACCACACATCATAATGGTCTTTCTTCAGTCACGTGAAATAGTTAGGGCCTGGGTTATTTGTCTGTATATTGAGCCATTAGACTAACAAGCATTTGCTGAATTATGGATTTAGATATTATTTTCTTGTTGTAGTTTCCTCGTGCTATGCAAATGTCATCTCCCTGCCCCTCCATTCAAAGAGAGCAACTCRGCATAGGCTTGAATGAAACACTGCTTTCTAACTTCCTTCTTTTGTATGGCTGCAAGGTTTGGGGATGGTTACCTTTCTATTTATGACCATTGGTAGGTGTGCAATAAATTCATGGTGTGACTGTTTYTGTGTCCTGTGTTTCTCTAAAATCATAACTTCATGCAAACATCTCCTAAGTTTACAGATCTTGGAAGAGAGCACAGGCAAGAAGTAACAAATAATCGACCAACAAAACCATCTCAACATCATCCCCCGTGTTCTCATTAGTATCTTGCTTCAAGTACCTTGTCTGGAATTGCTTATTTACACCGTTAGCGTTCGAGAGCAAGAAATAKACCTACTTGCTGGTAAAGGGCTTATTCTATTCTAGTTTTGGTCGACTATGAAATGTTCCCGTACCTTCTATTTCCCCCCTTTACATCTGTAAGAACAGTACAGTCTCAACACAGAGAAAGCATTACAAGAAGTCCTCTATCTTTGCTCTCTTCCATTTCATTCCACTACTACACCCACAGCCCAACTTCTTCCGTAGCCTTTGAAACGCTGCACACCTACCCTTGAAGCCCTCTGGCCAGAGATGCTTCTGTTTAATGGTAAACACTGAGAACAGCACAGAAACATGACTAAGGAATCAAAACCAAAACACGGTGAAACCTGGCTTCGGGATTGCAGCTGAAACTCCACCCGCCTGAAAGGCCCGGAGTGGGTGAAAGTGGAAATATTGTTTGCTGGAGGTCATGGCAAGACACAGCGAGCATGAGCTGGGAGCAACGCCTGCCAGCCGACTGAGATGGGAGTAGCGGTAACCACCGGGATTTCTCAGCTTATTCCTACMAGTTTTGTAGATCTATTCACGAAGCTGTGAACAGACCATATCCATCTTTGCTCCAATGATCTTGATCCAACAGCWTAAAGGTGCTGCTGTTTTCTATGTAAAGGAATTGTTTCCTTTCCATCTTCTGATCTTTTTAGCATTACATGAAGAAGTTTATTACTTAATCTCTTCCATCTCATTTCAGTTAAATAAGTTATTTTCAAATGCCCACCAGGTCTTAATTTCTCCTTAAAATATGTGCATGACATGACTTTAAAGGCATACTATATGCAGTGCTGTGTTAAAAAGTAACTTATCTAAGTCTGTGCAACGTMAGGGAAAAATATTTGGGCCCCAAAAGTTGTATAGCTACACTGAGTGGTTTGGTACTTGGCATAATCAGAACAAGACACGGGAACACGGTAAGGCAAATTCTAGTTCCAATCACTAGCTTRTTCAGAACCAACTTGCGAACATCTTCATAGCGCTGTCACAAAAAGGGGCTCCAACTATGATGTCTATGAAGATGGAGTTAATACCACATTTAAGTCCTGCTTCTCAAAGATGGAGAAACTACAGCTTCTGGAGTATGGGGGACTCAGCAGCTCTGAAAATCAATTCCTTAGCAGAGACTTTTTTTCTCCTGCAAGCATGTGGTCTTCTTTTGCAGAGATGATTCTCCATAAGTTACTGATTTTATCAGCAGACACTGACATGTAAGGGCTCTCTCCCTTTGATGTTGCTGTATTATTTGTCTGGACTCCCAGTTGCACATGTATTAACTTCAAGCTCCCTCTTTAATTATCTGAATTCCGGCTTCTGTACCATCTCAAAAAGATGTGGCAGAATCACAGCGGCTTAAAAGTTAAGTGCCTACTATTTAAGAGAACCAAAGCAGCGGATACCCTGAGAAGAAAAGTCCACATCCCTATGCAGATGTCTGCTGGTCCTCTGTGGCTCATCACACAGGGGAATGCAAACCTGGGCACAGGCCACCATACAGTACTCCAGGTAAGACAAAAAAGGCATAAATGTAGCATTTGCTGTTTCATGAGCTGTGAGGACTACTTTGGGCAGCAAAAAATCAACCCTGCAAGCTACGTATGGTTCCATCACTCCAAGCTATTTTCATTCCCTTGGCCGACAAGATTAGGATACTCTGTTCGAATGAAAACAAAGTATTTTATGGATAATAATTTGCAGGTAACAGTAATACCTAGAATAAATACTGTCAGCCATGAAAACTGAGGAGAGAAGCAGGTCAGAGACACACATCCAAAAATTGCAAACACAACTTGTATGTCCTAGCTCCCAGCTTCGTCTTCTAATGGCCATGCTCTACTGTCTGTACAAGCTTCAGCTGCTTTTCTTCTGGTGTATGCCTGCRCTCTCTTGGATGCTGCAAGAGTTGTGGAGGAGGAAGAGGAGTTCGTCAACACAGATTTTGATCTCTCAGAGGTGTTTCCAAGAATCTGATCCATCAGAAGATAGAAGTCAAATGAGTTTCTATTTTTTTCCTTAGGTTAATGTTTAGTCATGTCTCCCTTTTTCTTCCTTTTTCCCCCAACAGTATTACAATGTTGAGACAGTAACAATTGTCAAAAAAGTATTTCTAGTTGTCTATGCTACTCTCTCTGTTACGTACTGAAAAACACACTTCATAGATCTTAACTCCTCTCAACTTGTATGGGACTTGTATTAGCAGTTTCAGGCACACATGCAATAGCTGATACACAACCAGAGGCTAACTGGAAATCTTTAATGTAGGCTCAAATATGCGCTTCGTGGCAAGGGAACAAAGAGTAATATATGCTTGCACCACAGTCCTGTAGGCAGAGTAACACTTCACAGCAACCACACGTCTACATTAAAACTGATATTAAAACCAGATTTAGGGTCCAGTCATGAAAAGGGCTGGAGAAGAATAAAAGAGGAAAGAAGCAGAGGAGAAGATCATACCTACATCCCTCTCCTCTACCTGCTGCAATGCCAAGTCGCTGCATCCCGGTTGCTTTGACACACAACCCCTGCGTCCCTAGAGCAGGTGGGTGTRCAAAGACCAAAGCTGGACTTCGTAGTCCTGCACTTTTCCAAACAAAATTCTATACAATTGGGGAAAAAAACAGTTTATATTACTGCAAATCTCTGTACTATGCAGTCTAATTGATGAATGAAAAACTGTTGGATACCTTCACTTGTTTTACCCTCTTTGGATGTGTGGCATCTAAGCACAAAATGTACATGTACGCTCCTGATGGGCATAAATTTATCCTCCCATGAAATGCTGCCAAAAATAGAAAGCCTGCAGTAACATGCAGTCCTGGAATTTTAAAATAATCTATTTCATTTGCCTAGCACACTTACATTTCAGATGGAAGTGTAAATAATCTTTAAACTTTCATGTTGACTTAATTAGATTCTATTCTTTAAGAAAAAACATAATATCTTTTCTAGAGCTAAAAAAAATAAAAAAATAAAAAAAAATCCCATCTACTGATGCATGTTTTCTGTACAGCACTGCTGCTAGGAAGGCGGAAGCCATTTGTTGCCACACCACCGCAGCAGAGATGCCACGGATTCCACATAGAGGAAATATTCGTAAATGCCACGCGTGATAAGGCGGTTACTATTGCTTGACATTGCCTTTTCACCGTCCACACTGAAGGCTGTCTGTGTGTTCAAGTTCATCCAACTTAAAAAAATTATACCCATTGCACAGAGGAAATCATAAATATCAATGTGACTTGTCTAAACCAGAAATCTTACCTGTGCGTCTAAGTTTTTGCGGGAGGAGGCAGGTGTGTTGGCATAGGAGCTGATAGAGGAGCTAGTGTTAATGTCATCAGTACTGAGATTATCTATGGTGTCACTGATTCCGCTGCTGACAGAGCTGCTGTCATCCCAGCTGGAGAAAAAGCACAACAAAGGTAGAAAACAAGGGTCAAAAGACAAAACATCATTCAAAAGTATTATTTCTACAAGACATACCCTACTGGCGGCTGCCAAATGAAGATGGTATGCTCATTTTCCTAACTTATCTTCACTGCACTTCAAGTCTAAATTCATACAGCTCATTGACTATATGGTTGCCACAAAGCCTAATGTATACCATCATTAAGCCGGTAGCACCAGTGGTGCAACTCTTACAGACTCAGTTGAAAGTTTGTGACCGTCTAAATTTATGCCTGCAGTCCCAGAGCAGGGGAAGGCGGTGGTAAGAAGGCATCTCCAGGTAGGCGTAGCACTGACTTGCTAAGTTGTAACGCAGAGATGGAACTWAAATGCAAGGAAAAAATTCATCCTGAAGCCATCTTTTGTACCTGGTTGTTACGCAGACCTGGGCAACAACCTGGATCTACCATCGACAGCATCGCCAGTCTCAGAAATTTTTAGTAATTGRAAGTCTAGTTGTTCAGATGGCACAAAACCCTCCCAAGAGGTACAACACATCCTCTGCAAGGAGACATATTAACAGATTACTCTTCAGGACTACCTTCTTCCGGCATGATAGCTGCAACATTTTCTAGCAAATGAGAAATGCATAACTGGAAGTAAAAGTCAAGCCAGATGCTCCACTCCCAAAATGCCCTTAAAAATAAGCTGCTTGAGGAAGAGATTTATAAACTGGCTTACAAGTTGCTCCACCTCCAAGAACAATAAAGCTGGGATTGAAACACTGTCCTGTAAGTAGCTCTGCGACGACATTTCAGTCCACTGATGGATAACTACTGCTGAAAATGCGTAAATACATATTTCATAGATCATCTGCGAAATCTAGCGGTAAGAGCTCATCTCCTGGCAGTTCTCTAGCTATTTATCACCACAGCCTCAGATTTTGGGAGCTCCAGACTCTCTTYGCTATTGCATTTCTGTTTGCTTTACAAACTTGTAACAAAGAGATTGCAGTGAGTTTTTTGACCATAGAGGGGAAGCCATTCACAAATTGATACACTGGATATTTAATATATGCATTTAAAATTGAATTGCGTGTTATGTAATTGAACTACGTAAACAAAGGCAATCTATATGTGCCGCCTTGAATTTTATTCATAGCTTCACCACTAACTTACTATATAGCCTTACTAGATAACCTCTAGCAACTTTGAAATGAAAAGCATTTCATTTTTCTCAGTGTTACAAAACAGCTACCCGTATGGGTTTTAACGATGCTTTAGTAATTTCTAATTGCTTTTTGCTTACTTGGGAATATTTTGTTCACCCATATCTATGTAAGGCCTTTCAGGGAATTGAGGACAGCTTAACCAGCAGCACAATTCGCAGAACCACACGAACAGCAGTGGCCGCGGGGACACACTCCCCTGCATGCCTGCAGGAAGGGTTATTGCTCACAGCTGCTCTTTGCTGCTGCTTTGCTCCCAGTTACGGTCCTCGTCAGTCTGCCAGCAGAGTCATTTGTGCCAGTCCTCCCCATACCACTGCAGACGAGGCCAGCTGGGAAGCTCAGATCAACAGTGTCAGCAAGCCGGATTGATTTTGCCTTCAGGAAATTTGGGAGTGCTCAGCCACGCTGCTCTGCTGGCAGAGGACAGGGACGGGGAGGGACAGGGACGGACACTGGGACCAACCGCTGACCCCTGCTGCAGGCTCCATTTCATGGAGCCTTGAGGTGACCCTTCATCTGGTGTCCTCCAACTTACAAAAACACACTCCTGCCAGTTCTGATTGACTTCCAGGAGTGTCCCAGTCACAGGCAAGGCCCTGGCTTTGCAGGAAGATTTTCCAAACACTATTCGATAAATCCACAGACACTCCAGCTCTCCTGATCGGAAAGAAACACTGTAGTCTACAGTGTTGGTGATGCTACAATTTAAAGGAAAGATAGCATTTTTTTTTCTAGATTTGCCTTCACCTGGATATTTTTAAAGAGGAATCCACTGTAATACAAAATAGAAGTACACGTTACARTAAAACTCCATACACAATGTGAGATCTGTTGAGTCTGAGAAAGCCAGCCAGCCAGATTTGACACAACAGTTTTATTTGCTATTTTCCAAAATCTTCCTCAGCATAAGTGAATGAAAGATGTGCTGACCACACAAAGAAATCCATGGAATGTAAAGGGGGGGGAAAATAATATTTTCGCCCCCCAGTGCCTAGTATGGAAAAATTGAAAACTTGGGAAAGAACTGAAAGACTTCTCTGAAGCACCTTTTTTTCAGAGTAGGCAATTGAATATTATAATGCAAAATATTGAAAGTTATATTACTTCTAAATTTCAGTTTTTAAAAACAGGCCCTATAACTGATATTTACTTCCACTTCAAAACCTATGACATAAAGCAATTACAATTCCTAGATTTTATAAGTCTATAAATAAGGTTACAAACCAGTTATTAAAATAACTGCATAMAAGAATATGCTCCTAATTTTCCAAAGTTTTGTGTAGCAACTAACATAATCTTTTCTATTTCTGAACCTATAACAAAATCCTAATAATAATAATATTGGCAATGCCAATGTTTTCCATGTTTAACAGTTTAATTTCCTTCTTATGGAGATATGGCAATGGCCCCCTCCCCCCCCCAAATCCAAACAAAACCGACCCAATAATGTTGTTCTGTATAACTCTCAGTTCCATCTTGAATGTACAGAAGCATTACATTTCCAACCATTCACCGTTCTGAAACTATCACAGGCCCCAGTTCGTCAGCATCTAAACAATGCATCTACTGTTAATCATAAGTAGTTTTTCTGGCGTCAACCAGTCCTGTTGACTTCAGTTGGGCAATCTAAGGCATTATGGAAATATTTGAGTGCCCTTCTGAACTGGGACATGTGCCTGAGGACAAAGGTAGAAACATGCACCTGAATACATTGATGGTTGTGGCTTCCCCTTAAGTATAGCCTGGGCTTTAAGTTTTTTTTATTTTCTGTTGGAGTCTATGAACGACTCAAACTCTGTATTTTCAAGTTTACTAATCTGTTAYTAAATTAAAATAGATTAGCTGTTCCGAGGTCCAAAGATAGATGTCTAGCATTTTGGCTGCCAGCAGCTAAGGACCACAGCTCTGGTAGGCATGCTGATGACACCAAGCGATGATACTGATGCACATGGCTGTTCTGACAAGGTAAAGTGCTGTGTCAGCTAAAACCAGACATCTCAGGTTTTGTTTTATTTCAAAAAAATCACTTCAGTAGGGGAGTGGGAGGGGTCAGTCTCTAGCTAGAAGAACAGTAGGATGTAAGAGAAAAGAAAACACATCATCTTAAGAAATTTAAAATAAAATTTGAAAACCTACATAAACAATTATTGATGCTGTCCTTTGGAGTAACACTAGAGACGGTTTTAATGCAAGTGAGATGCATGTAGAATTCACTGAACTCTGTAAATTAGATGCTGATGCAAGCAACTTTATGAGCATACAACATATATTGTTAAAAAGTAATGCAATTAAAGCACATATACTGTTTAATCTGCTGTCAACGATCCATTACACTAAAAGCTCTTCCCCCCAAGAAGCCCATGACACCGTATTTGGTGTAATATGCAATGGTATAGGACACGCCACTCCGTGTCTGTATCTGCACGCGGGTGAAGACTGCGGCTTCTTGAGAGGACAGCRTCTGTTAACAAATTGAGGTATCTCTATTTCACATTGTTCTTGAAACAACCCCAAGCCCTCCACATAAATTAGTTCGCTTTTACCTTGATCCAGTGCCTTGATGGTTAAAGTCAAAAGCAAGGAAGCAGAATGGGGAATCTAACAGCTCTAATTACGGTGTTCTTGACTCCCAGAGCCAAGATAACATCTTTGTAATTTAGCTGATGTAATTAATAATCTCTGATGTCAGCAAAAGTCTAGTCAACCATAACCTGAAGCTGAAATGCTTGGGCTTTCCTTTCCCTATTTGATCAATCACCTGAAACTTTACTTTGATTACTGAAAATTACAAAAAAAAAAAAAAAAAATCTTAAAAGTGTATTATATATGAAAATTATGCAACCACCCACTTAAAAACCATCACCATCATCACTTAAAAACCCCCACAAAGCTGCCTCCTGCTCTCTATGAAACCAAGCACCCTAAGAACCCTCCTCTCTCTCCCCATCAGCCTGCTCGCCCTAATGCGACTAACAAGGTTGCTACTATAGATCGCCCACATACAGCACCAGGTCAACTACTCAAAGCTGCTTTTTTAAACAGGTTTGCAGAGCGGTTAGGCTCAGACTTGTATTTTTCCACAGTCTATCAGCACTTTTCCATCTTGCATAATCATCATCCACGGAATTGGCTCTTCTTTGTCAACTTGGACGGCACGGCACACGAAACCATCCCGCAATCCTCAGGACAGCCCCCCTCACTGCAGAAATCCTCCTCCTTTGCAGGTCCAAAGCAAAGGAGTCATTAAAATCCTACTAAATAAAGCTATTGTTAAAGGCTGAAAATGCACCCTTCTCTACGGATGGGTGTGGATTTTAACTTTGCTGGATCTTCAGTCAAAACCAAAATTACAATGAGCTGCTGAAAAATACATTTGTCCAAGTCAAGGCCTTGGGGCTCTACAATATTTCAAGTGGAAACATGGTAATTATCCTCTTCTACCTAAAAATTTAACTATTTATGAGTTGATAGGAGAACAAAAAAAAAMCAACAACAAAAAAAGGTCAAGGTGTAAAATGATTGAAACTTCACAGCATCTTCAAAGAATTAAAAGGAAAAATAAAAAAGCCAGAAAAATGTAAATGTGCTATTAAGTGAGATATTAAATACTACAGTTTCCACTGTTTTCTTCTGGGATTTCCTACAATACTGACATCACTGTGTCAGAAATCCAAAAAGCATACACAGACCCTTGCATGGTTTTCCTTTCAAATTGTTACGAAAGGTGACAAATAACTGTTTGTAAAAGAATGGGTGGAAGTCTACTTCAAGAGAATTGAAGTTAATTAACGTATTTTACACGGTTATTAATCACCCACCTTCTCCATGTCTTCAGTTACTCTCTTCTTATTACATCTCATTATACGTATTTTAAAATAAACCACTTTGTTTCTAACCAAAGGTGGAGCCCAGGGACAGCACTGTTACCTTGAAACACTTTGTAAAGCCACACCATGAAAAGTGAAAAGCAAACCAGGCAAAATTAATAGAGACCATTTCCAGCTGTCCTTTCTGGAGCAGAATCTAATCCTTTTAATGACATTTTTTGGTGCAGAGTTAAACTGTAAGTGTGCTGTCAGCTATTCAGAACATTTCATGTTTAGCAACTATTCCGTTTACCACCAAGCTGAAATGCAGCTCTCTGTCAAAGCTCTGTTTAGAATTTATCCAAGATAATGTTTCAGGATTTACATTTAAAATACCTATTTGTAAAARAGAATAACTCACAGAAGAAAAGTATCAATTAGTGTCGAAAAAGGTTGGGTAAGAAAAGATTTGTAGAAGCTAGAAAACTACACATGCTTTTTTCATTTAATCTTTTTATGTCAGTGCTAATAACCTTGTAAAAATAACACCAGATTTTATTTTGTCCCTTAAAATCTGACCAGGAATTTGACCAAGCCATTGTCAAACTTGAAGTGAACACAGCTGAGCACACACATATAGGAGCTGCTAAACCCAGCTAATCTCRGGGAGTTCACCGTTTGAAACACCCTAAAGCTTCGTGAAAGCAATCTGACCTTCTACCAAAACTCATAATCTCCTGCTCTAAAGCAGAAATTCCAATGGCACCTTCTYCATCTGCACACATTTCGCTCGGAGACCCTTCAGTCTTCGACTGTCCAGAGTCACTAAACACAGCAGCCAGCACAACTGTATTCAGTTGCAAAATACCTGACTGGTGGAACTTGTTTTTTTGGCCGTTGTTCACAACAATGGTTCCTCTGGCATCGCGCAGCCTCGGGGGAAGGTGAGAAACCAGAGCAAGGCACTGCCTTTGACCCAAGTGCTGGGGGAACGCAAMCTCCCAGCGAGGTCTGAAAAATTTAGCATAAAACGCTCCAACCAGTTACCAACCCCTTCTTTCCTGGACTCATGACCTATAAACCACATTTTTGGTGTTCCCCGTTTACTGTTCTGTCTGAAGACTTACTGTGTTTACAAAGCAGTTAATAGCCCAGCCCYGCGCTGGGTGCACAGAGCACCCCGGGGGCCAGCGGCACCCTCACCTCCCTGCCTCGAAGGCYGTGGGATTGATACTCATCCCTGGTCATTTCTGTGCGACTCCAGTGACTCCAACTGATTTGCGCCAGTGAAAGCTGGAAAGAAAAATCAGTGTCTTCACACCACAATAAGATCAGTGCTAAATCTTAGTTGTTATTATGTAAAAAGATACGCTTTGTTTGTTACGCCTTTGTTTCCAAGACAGTAAGAAGTGCTGAGAAAAGTCTTCTAATCAAAGTCAGAAATCCTTGCTTACGTACAAAACCTCTGGTGCTCTCCAGAAAATAAATCCCTGTGAAGTGTAGAGCCTCCACGTGACAGCGAGGGACTGAACGAATTCACAGAGGTCAAGCCAAAGCCGCTGGGGATGCTGCGATGGACAGCCCCAGCTCCCCGCAGTGGTCCCTGCGATGGACAGCCCCAGCTCCCCGCAGTGGTCCCTGGTGTGAGGGAGTGGGGAGGAGTTCCCTGGCAAAGATTTAGGTGTGGATCACCCACTGCAATATGCCTTCTCCTCCCCTCCAGCCCAAACACCTCCCTCCTCCAGGCAGGTGGAGAAGGTGCCCTGCCCAGGGGCTGGAGAGTTGGGATAACCGAACCCCAGGTTGTGCCAGTTTATATACTTTCTTCTCCCCCAAAACCAGATACCTTCGGGATCACATCACCTCCTCGTACAAAGGCACTATTTAAGTTATGACTTAAAGAAGGGGCAGCACCTACTGAAAACACCGACGTGGTTTCCGACACCCAYCTCCCACCTGCACTCCCCCAGAGCTGGACTGAGCTGCTGAGAGCCCAGCAGCTTCCCAGCAGTTACTGGTACCTGGCAGCCTGCTTCATCAAAGGCTCCAGAACACAATAAAAAAAGGGCTTAAACACCAAGAAGAAAAATAATAGATTAGCTAAATTCTTACAGGACTGACGTAACTAAAATGTGGAAGGAAAGGAATGAAGGGTAGTATGGAAACAAAACTATGCCACAGGCATTTCCATTCCCTACCRCTGAGTGGGCTTTCAGAAGACTCACAGGGCTGGACTCACCCGCCCCTGTGGCCACTTGCCCCCCAGCCAGGGCCACTCGCCCACCCGCTCCCCCAGCACAGATGGCCAACTGGGACCACTGGGCAGCCTCACCCAGGGAAAGGTGGCTACTAAACACACCCACAGAGCCAAAACCTCCCGCAGCTGGCAGGTAGAATATGGCTCCCTCGCTTCCCAGCTTGTTTTAATCTCTCCTGATGCTGTGACTCCACTAATGCGAATCTGGTAAGGTCTGCAGGCTGTAATCCCAAGCAAGAAAAGTGCAGGCATAAAATGAATAAGTGATAGGCACGAACACTCGAAGCAATTCACAGTCACTGTCGAAGTTCATCATTATTCAGAATACACTGTAAAGCGTCTACATAAATTGATCAAGGCAAAAACCTGTGCACAGCAAACCACAGATTTCACAGCTGAGAGCTGCTCCTCTCACGCAGCGGTATCAGCTGCAGCTAAGCACATGGAGACAAAGATAATGCTTAAGCTTACACACTTTTCCCCCGTCAGAAAAAAGGAGAAAACCACAAGATTTTCTTTCTGAACGCATTACAGCCTGCTGACGTATGTCTTAAAATCAAGCTGAACTTGGCAATAAAAGGTGTTAATTCGATCACAGGGCACAGCACTGTCCCTCAGGAAGCTAAACCACTGAAAAACAACCGTCATTATCACACCAATGATTTGTAGGACAGACACATAATCAAGTGAAATACTTYGTTCTTTGTAATATGGAAATGTGTGGAAGATGTCAGCTACTACCAACTCTGAAAAGCAGGTTTTTTGCTAGCAGAACTGCAGCATCCTAAGTAGTAACAATAAATCCTGGTTTATGCCAGACTTTAAAATTAGGTTTATTCGAAAGAAACTGTARAAAGGAAAAAGATCTTCTAACTTTACTCAGACAAATCAGGAAGCCGACAGAAATTTGCACAGGAGTGAGAATAAGAACTGCATATTATGTGCTGAAAAGCAAGTGCACTCTGGGCTGTGATCTGGCCTGAAAGAGCCTCACACACGCCTTTGTTTCCCTGCAGAGTGAGCTCATTGCCACAGAGGTTCCTCCTTTGCACAGAAAGCAAACTTACAGTGCTAAAATATAACAAAGCCCCGTAGTTATCTGAGACTAAAAGCCCGTAACACTAGTGGAAAGGTAGCTGGTTAGATTGCAACCTATGAGATGCTAATAATTATCGATAAACCTCAGAGAATCCTGAAGTAAAGCCAGAAAAAACAAACACAGTAGTAGGCTGTCAGTTCTCACATGGGGAATTTCCTATTATGTTATCCAAATATTTGTTATCTAGTAAAAATATATTGATTTAATGTAGCATACAGCGATTCAAATGAAATAGCGCAGGGAGAAAGCTTCTCAGATTTACTCCATCACCTAACGTGCTTCCATGGCTGCCAGCATTTACAAAGCTACACCTACTTACACAAAGGTGTAACACAACACACTTCCATGCTTTCAAAAGTGCAGAAAAATCTCTTACCTTGCAATATTCCCAGGCCAATGCACTTCTCCACCTTGTTGCCCATGAAGAATTCCAGAAAAGTGGCTTAGATTTATTTTGCAGGTTGATACCTTCATTAGGCTACCATCCAACACCCCCCTAAATAAAACAGCTTGTAACTTGACTATCTAGGAAGAGACTTGAAAAAAAGTTGGAGCAAGGTTGTTTTCCAACAGAGCCCTCACCATTCAGCAGCTCTGAAAGACACTGGAAAGTAAAGCCTAGCTAGAAGGTGATCATCAGAAACTTCCCCTAGAAAGAAATCTGATCCCTCAACAAAATTAACCTCTGAAGTGCTGAAAAAGTGAGAGGTCAAGACTTTCTGCTGGGACTAGGTCATCTGTGAAAAGCTGTAACCTGATGGCAATAAAGCGGGCGGACCGGGTGCCTCCGGATCCCATACCGTATCGTATGAAGTAAAAGCTCATGTCAGCAACCCTGTACTGGAAGGTACTAAATGACAGTACTTCATCTCAGCTAAAAGACTACAATCTCTAAAAGCGTATTTCCTACTCTGCTTTTATAGAGGGATTCAATAACGTGATTGCTGAAACAACTACAGTTTTATGAGAATGTAGCTGGAGACATACCTCAAGTGTTTTAACATAAAATATATGGAATACGGGTAAAATAGAAAATCCTTTTTTTGGGGGGCAGAAAAACATTTTCARTACAAATGGTACTGAAAATACCAATTTATCCACTGGTACCCCCAATAAAGACCTTATGAAACTGGGACAAGATATGTAATATTTCTCTGAGTAGGGATTAAACACACTAATCCTTATTTACAGTTGTAAAGTAAGGGGCTTATTACTTCCCTTTATTCCAAGTAGAATAGAGATGGGTATTTATACATATTTGGTTGATAGAAATTTCTGGTTGTTAGCATTCAAAACTCTTATTTTAGCCTAATATTAATACTTTCTGACAGGATTCTTCCCAGATCTTTGCATTCTGCCATGCGTGTGGGATTTTTTTATTCTAATATGGGAAATACACCAGCTCTATTTACTGTGGGTAGTAGTGCTCAGGGGCACTAATTACCTTTATGCTAGGTACTGCACAAACATAACCTATAAAGGTTAGAAAACCTGTAAGACAGTGAGAACTGGAAAGCTGGTCACTTATAGCACACGTAGACTCATCACTCATGGAGTCTCCTGTGTGCTAATGGGCTCAGTGCAGGGGGCAGCATCTTCAGGCACAGAGCAGGAAACGATACACGTACCCCCAAAAAAAGAGAAATAGTAGAAATGCAAGAGGAACATAGATGATGCAAAAGAAATGTTTTACGATGAAGGTGGTGAAACACTGGAACAGGCTGCCCAGTGAAGTGGTAGATGTCCCTGGGAACGTTTAAGGTTAGGTTGGACGAGGCTCTGAGCAACCTGATCTAGTTGAAGATGTCACCGCTCATTGTAGGGGGCTTGGACTAGATGACCTCTRAAGGTCCCTTCCAACTCAAACCATTCTGTGATTCTAAAACACAGGTGTTGGATAGCCATAACTACTTGGGCACGGAAGGCAGCACGGGAGCTTGGAGTAGAAGACTATTATGAGAGGTCAGGGAGCCCATGGGTGCATGAAGAACCAAGGGACTGGTTCAAGGTCACTGCGAGTAGAACAGGGTCAGTGGGAGAAACACTACAAGTAGATGTGTGAAGAGTCTGGGGACAAGGAGTTGGAATGGGGAAACTGAAGTTAGGGGTCAGGTCTGGGAAGGTGGTCTGAGGCTGAAAAGAGACACCTATCAGCTGTAAAACCACGGTGAGGAGATAAGACGAACTTGACAAACAGTTGAAAGTCAGGGAATTGGACTGCAAAATGGAGAAAACAGATTAGGAAAAAAAGTCTGAGCTCATGAAATTGAGAGCATATTATAGTATATATGCGCAAGGAGAAGGGATTAAATTCAAGATAGAGCATATAGTTTTTATCATGTTTTGTTATTTAAATGGGGACACACAAAACACTGACTCTTGCTGTAGTTTATACAGTTACTAGCATTGACAAACACGCTGCCTTCCAGCCAAATGGGAATACGCAAGTCCATCCCCTTTATTACAGAAGGACTTGTTCACTAAGCAAGAAACTACATTTCTAATCCAACCAGGGTAGATTTCCGTTGTCCAGGTTACTGATGAGGGATCGCGTCATGAAAAGATGGGCAGCCTTTCAGATGGAGGAAGTGGAGAAGACAATACCACGCTGTCCTCTTAGCCTCACCTCAAGAAAACCATCAATCATTCGGCTCAAAATCAAAGAGAAGAGAGGGAAAGAGCAGTCAGAAGTCAACTATACCCATGTATTTATTAACCCTCTTCAGCTTGGGTATCCTATCTTAAATAAAACATACCTTTTAGCACWACGCTGTATTTTTGGTTGAAAGAGTTAAAATTGCAAGTATTCGAAGGTTATAAAATAAAGAYTTTGTGGAGATACTCTGCTGCCAAAACCTTCAAATAAATGAGTCGCAGTCTGAGCTTGCCTTTCTACGCTGGAGTCTATATTTTCGTGGCCACGGTGTTACTATAGCAACACAGAGGACTGGTAATTTAAAGGCTGGTGGATGTGACAACTTGCAATTTAGAACAATACTAATAATAAAAGCGGCTTGGGAAAAGCATCATTTAACACAAATGTTTGTGTTTTAAAATGAAAAAAGGCTGTTCATTTAATTTTTTTTTTTTTTTCAGCTGGACTATTATCTATATTAGGTTAGTCTGGTGGTGAATAAAAGATAGAAACATGACTCTTCTGCTCTTTGGTATGTCTGCACCCTAGAGTGCAGTCAAYGCACCCCCTTTGCGATGTGTATGTGTGTAAATGCGAAGTTGCAGATGTCATTATCTCTCTTGGAGATTAGACAAGAATCACACAGCTTTTTTTTTTWWAAAAAGTATGTATTATCCAGAATGGAAGTGAGGGTAAAGATACTAATTGACTATTATTAATCCTTTCTTGCCTCTGCTGAGTTTAACTGGTATCCTTTATTAACAAATCCCGTAAACTGCTCCTCATTCATTACTTTAATCACAGAATAGTTACTAGAGAGAACTCTCAGATATTACAGATACTTAAAAGAATCACAACTGGAATAGCAAAGCTTCTTCTARTCTCTAACATCCTTCCCGTCTTCACCAAAATACCTCCCACAAACATAGTGTTTCTTGATTATCTGCTCACAGAGTTGTATAGGAAATTAGCAACTGACCTGTAGGTAATGGTAARTAAGAACAGCCAGAAATATCTAATTCCAAAAACAATCAAATCTGAAATTGTAACCTAGGGGAAAAAAAAAAAAAGAATCTGACCATTCCATCTGTTGAATCACGAGCTCCAAATAAAACCAAAATCACAAGATTAAGGTACAGCRTTACTCTCTATACACCAATCTACAGCCCCATTGTCCTTCGCTTTCCTGGCAGCCCTTATGCTGCAAAGGAGGAGGGATTTAGCAACATAATACCCATAACACTAAATACAGARGGATATTTCCAGATGAATTTTACATGTAGTAATAATCATAGTTTTATGGGTCAGGAAGTTCAGAAGATTAGTGTGTTATGGCTGCAGTTTGTAAAAGCATTTGTGTTAGAAGTTTCGCATAGCAATCGGGTGAGATAAGCTGCCAACAGCTTTACATTAAGTTCTTTTATGGTAGTTAAAGTTGGGGAGAAGTAAAGAGACCCCAGGTATTAATTTACCTAAAGAACAGCTGCTTAGAAAAAGCTGCAAAGTGTCCTAATACTCAGTGTAATAAAATCACTGCACCGCCAATTGCTTGTTCTTTCTCCCCACACCCCTGTGCTATTCCCATTAACCTCAGTAAGGATTGTGTTCATGGTCTGAACTGAGCTAAAACTGTAGGCAACAAAAAAAGACTTATCAAAGAAAYGTATGGTTTGATTCTCATTTGAAAAGGCCCAAAACCATAATTACAGGTTTGCATTCTACACTAAAGCAGCACAAATCTTGCTGCATTTCAAACTTTCCCTTAGAGAACACCATAATGCTTGAAAATTGGGCTTTTACTGCAATATGTTCATTTCCTTTATATTTTTTTCTCATTAGCTGAGATGTATCAGTTAGGAGCTTATAAAATGTCTGCATTTGATGACTGCAATGATTATAAAAGTAATGCAAGCAGCATAGACTGTAAAGACACTGCTCTTCACAGTCTTTGTAAGCTGTTTTATAATGTGTGGTATGAAGTGTCTGCCACATTTCAGCCTGGAAGAGACTCCATTACAACTGGGTAAACTGCTGTCTTAAAATAATCTCAACAGTAATTTTTTAAGCCTTCTTTTTCTTTCTTTCCTCCTAAAGAAGACTAAGATTATTTAAATGAGGAAAAAATATATTTATAAAGCCAAAACATATTCTTAACATACTCAAACATGWTTTTGAACACACTTCTATCCTTTTAACTTGAGTACATTAAACAAAAATATGYCCTTTTAAAGTACTTTCATTGATTAAATATATGCATGAGAAAATAAAAGCAGGAACACAGCAACACTGCTGCACCATTACAACTATTATTCATCACACTATAGGKCTAAAATTCTATCTATCAACCTAAACAAACTATGTTTTGTGTTAAAGTAAATTTAAAAAAGAAACCCAACTTSTTGTACTGATATGTAATTGTCAATSCTGGGAAGGTATTTCTAGTTAAAACCAGATGAACACTGGAAGCAACATAAACCCAGAATAGCAGATATGGTRGAAAATAAGACCCTAGCTGCTGCARCCCTGTGAAGTTGTGGTTTTTCAGTGTGGTTCCAAAGGGAGGTTGGGAGCCAGGAGAAGTGGGTCTGGAAAAAGGAAGATCCACAGCATTCTCCTGGAGAAACGGGATGCTCATGGCTTGGACGGGTGTACCCTTCACTGGGTAAAAAACTGGCTGGATGGCCGGGCCCAAAGAGTTGTGGTGAATGGAGTTAAATCCAGTTGGCAGCCGGTCACAAGYGGKGTWCCCCAGGGCTCASTWYTGGGGYCAGTTCTGTTTAGTATCTTTATCAATAATCTGGATGAGGAGATCGAGTGCACCCTCAGTAAGTTTGCAGAYRACACCAAGYTGGGYGGSAGTGTTGATCTGCCTGAGGGTAGGAARGCTCTGCAGAGGGATCTGGACAGGCTGGATCCATRGGCCGAGGCCAATTGYAYGAGGTTCAACAAGRCCAAGTGCCRGGTCCTGCACTTGGGTCACAACAACCCCASRCAAYGCTACAGGCTKGGGGAAGAGCGGCTGGAAAGCTGCCCGGCGGAAAAGGACCTGGGGGTGCTGGTCRACGGCCGGCTGAACATGAGCCGGCAGTGTGCCCAGGTGGCCAAGAAGGCCAACGGCATCCTGGCCTGTRTCAGGAATAGYGTGRCCAGCAGGAGCAGGGAGGTGATCGTGCCCCTGTACTCGGCACTGGTGAGGCYGCMCCTCGAATACTGTGTTCAGTTTTGGGCCCCTCACTACAAGAAGGACATTGAGGTGCTGGAGCRTGTCCAGAGAAGGGCGAYGAGGCTGGTGAAGGGTCTGGAGAACAGGTCTTATGAGGAGCGGCTGAGGGAGCTGGGGKTGTTTAGCCTGGAGAAGAGGAGGCTGAGGGGAGACCTTACTGTGCTCTACAACCACCTGAAAGGAGGCTGTAGCGAGGTGGGKGTTGGTCTCTTCTCCCAAGTAACAAGCGATAGGACGAGAGGAAATGGCCTCAAGTTGCGCCAGGGGAGGTTTAGATTGGACATTAGGAAAAATKTCTTCACYRAAAGGGTTGTCAAGCACTGGAACAGGCTGCCCAGGGAAGCGGTTGAGTCACCGTCCCTGGAGRTATTTAGAAGACCTGTAGATGKGGCGCTTAGGGACATRGTTTAGTGGTGGGCTTGGCAGTGTTAGATTAGTGATGATCTTAAAGGTCTTTTCSRAACTAAACGATTCTAGGATTCTATGATTTTTTAATTCCCCTCATTCTGCTGAATGAAGGAGGCATTAAGTTTGCAGACTGATGAGGGTTATATGCTACGAAATACTCTTGTTCACATTCTTAAACCTCAAGGGTATATGAGTCCTCTCTTGCCTTAGAGAGTTCCCTGAGAGCAGACAATTATATCATGGTGATGCTGTCTGAATTTATTTATTTATTTATATAAGCAAACACACAAAGCGTAGAATACTTGAGAATTTTGTTCAAATTACTCATATAGGTAGTATTGTACAGAAGAAAGTAAAAAGGAATCAGTGTCTGCTATTGCATACCCTTCCCACTTAAGTCAATGGCAAAATTTCACTTGACTTGAAGGGTAGGGATTTCGGCCCTGAAAAGACGGTGCATACACAGAAAAGCCAAACATGGAATAAGATTAATGATTATTGCATTGATAATGCATCAGGAAAATAGCGTAAGACAGACTTAGCATCTAACTCCCAGGAATTTCTTTTCACTGACCAACCATTCAAGTAAACCACAGCTKCCTCCAACAAGGTGACATGCATGCCTGATGGAGAAGAAAAGACTATTTATGTACGTGTAATATATGATAAAAAATGGTTTTATAACATTTTATATTTACTTCAAAGATTGTTGAAAAAATGCCAGTAGCCTACATGGGGCACTTGTGTTGACACAAGTGAAAGGTACACTTTTCACTATACCCACTTCAAATGAATAAGCACATCAGAGTGAATAAACACAAACGGCTACTTTCTAGCAGCAGTGGAGAAAGAAAAAGGCAGGCAACTGGAGATAATCCAATAAAAACAGGGGATGCTGAGCAGCGATGCAGCTTGCATGCTATTATCTGAGAGGAATTCCAAATGAATGCTGATCCAGGGGTTACGCTCGGATGATCCAAACATTTGTTTCTAAATTTAGACACATTACCAAGTCTCAAGCTCCTTGAGTAAGAAATGTTATCACTGTATTTACTATATACAAGTATATGCTTTTTTATCTATGTTGTCTATGCTATCTAATTTTTTCCAGATATAGCAAATAATCAAAGCAAACAAAAATATGTATAACAGGGCAAATAGCTCGTTAGTAAGAATGGTCTATATAAAATGGAAAAAAAATCTGATCTTAAAATRCAAACAGTTAATGTAGTAAGACACAAAAATGAAATATCATTCCTATTGTTTTAAATGCAGTTTTMTTTGCATCCTTCTCCAAACCATAAAAATCAGTCCTTTTTCCAAAGAACACAACACTGCCAATCACAGATTTTAACGCACATGCCATTAACCAAGGAGACAAATTAATTCTTCCAATCTAAACTGCTGAATAGAATAACAGCTTACTTCTATGTTGTTGTAAGACTTTCTTGTCTTCTGCAACCATTAAGATTTTCAGCTTGATCCCTAACATATGAAGTTATAAAAATAGTGCAGCTGGCACGATTGCTTTCTTCTCAGGACTCTGAAAAAATGCTTTGGGATGAATATGTGACATGTCCATACATGATTTACAGTTTGTTTTCTGAGCTTTCTAACATAATGTCTTTGTCAACAAGCAATATAGTAGAGAACAGAACCATCAGATATGGAAGAAGCTATACAAATCCATAGTCTAYGAGCAAAGTTCGTTATGGCCAATGAGGTAGAAAACAGCTCAGAAAGAGATAAAATTTGAATTACAGGTTGTGTTTCAGCCAGCAGGACCAGGGGACTACGTCAAAGGATGCATTCAGGCCCAAGAAGGATATGCCAAGTGTAATATCTACAGAACTACACTTGGATACTTCTGGTTGAATACGCAGCTCTCAAAGTAGCTGTAGTAAGTTTTACAGGACTTTTCAAAACCATGATTTACCCTCCCTCTCACACACCCCTGACAAAAYACTAAAATCATTACTGCTTAATCAATAGCAGTCATTAACCATCTCATGGCATCCATTGCAAAAGCACTGCTGTCAACTATATGTATCTTAGTCAAATCCAGTTCAGTTATGATCAATAGAGTTTGCCCATCTTAATTGCTTCGGCCTCCCCTTAATTGCATATATCTCTGCCTTTACAGTTGTTTATTGTTGCTGTGGCTGTTAAAAAGCTAATACATCCCACTAGAAAAGTAAACTCATTTATCCTAATTGAAGTAGAACTATTAASCTAGCATCATTATAGCTGGATCTTTAGTGTTTGCAAATCTTCTGTATTACTGAGTCTATAAACATTCAAACCACATAAACACTTTAACACCATAATAAGCAAAGAACAAAGATGCAAACTCTCAACTTCAACAAGAATTGCTTTTCCTTTATTTTGAGAGTCCATCTGCATTTTTCTAATAAAACAAAGGGATCTACTTCACCCGTACAACACAAGGATGTTCCAAAGATTGTATCTGAGCCAAAAAGACATGCCTTTCTCAGACTACCTTGCAAAATCTTTCCACTCTCTTTTGATCATGCTTTCCCATGTGAATTGCTTTTTTCTTATTCTTACTGGTACTGTCTGTCAAATAGACTAACTTGCCATTTCCAAATTCACAGTAGACTATTAATGCAATATAGAATTTCAGCCCTCTCTCCTCCCTGCCACTGTTATCTATGCCTGGTTAAGAAAACCATTAAGTTTTCTTTAAATTTATAATCTTCATAACACAAAAGGTAACTGTATTAAACCACTTACCTACAAGACAGCGGCTGTAACTAGTGCATACTTTTAAACAAAAGCCTTTTCTAGCTCTACATTTCATGTGAATAATGTGAATAATGCCGGCAACTCTTACGACTCAATATTTTTGCTCATTSGGAGATAGGAATTCTTAATTAAGCAGTCAGAACCCCCCAAGCTTGTCAGATAAAACACTAAATTTAAACTAATATTTGAAAATTGCAGCTGATAAGAAGCATGCCCTCCATGAAACTCCTTAATTATCTCATAAACACCTGTGGCAATCACAACTTGCCCACATGAACTTCTGACCTTCACTAAGCCCTAACAAAATCATAGCTGTAGATCACCTGAGAAGACTAATGGTCCTACAGATTAGAGTATTGCAGCATACGTTTCAGGTAGGTAATGTATCAGCTTTATGGAGACTTGACTGGAGGAAATTTCAGCTGGTATCAAAAGGTCAAGATTTTACCTGCAGCGTCAGTAAACCAAAAACTTATTTTCYGTTGCTCAAAAATTACCCACTTAGAGAGAAAACATTCTTCTCCTTGCAAACACAGAAAGCCTCTAAGGGTGAAATGTTCTGCTTTTATTCCACCAGAAGGACAAGAGGACAGTCGACATGTTGTTTAGACTCTGCCTGTACCAATTGGCTTTGCCATGGTTGCCTGTGCTCCTGAACAATAACGACTCTGCTAGCTCAATGCTACCTGAATCTCTGTCCTTTCACAGATGCTCAGCAGAAGCTGCCTCAGAATAACGATAGTGACCATGAGCCTACAGGTGAGGAACATAAGGTTTCCTCCCCACAGCAAGCTACTCGGAGCAGAGACTGCAACTAGTACACGGCTGGGCAAATTCAGTTCACGTTTCCATACCRGGGACGAAGGTCAATGTAGACACAGTGGACTACTGCAACTACAGAGCAGAAGAGTGTGGGGCTTGGGAAGCAGAGGATCTGCAGAAGGAACAGCAAAGTTTAATGGGTGCATAACCAGGCTGGTGTAACAACACTTCCTTCAGATCCTACCTGAGTGCTCAGCTGCGGCGGTGACAGCACGGCGTAAGGATTGTACGCAACGGAGCGAGCGTGCAACCATCCACAGGCTGCCTGCACGCAACTCCACCCAAGCTTCTGCAGATGGTGCATCACCCCCTCGCTGCTCCCTGCAGGCAGCAGGCTGGTGAGGAAACCAGAAGCTGCGGAATAGTTCCGCCTGTGCTGAATGAACTTCAGTGAGCGGCACCTCTTCCAAAATTATTAAACCCCTTAATTGTTCTCTGGAAGAGCAAATYCTTTTAATGGCTATAGATACTACGATAACTATAAAGCACGCAGCTGGGACGTGGGAACACCAATGGCAATAACAAGTGAATATTGATGTGGCGAGCTATTGCATTTAACAGTTATTTTCTTTTGAAACTGAACTACTAATTCCAAACACCTGTGCCTTATAGGCCTCAAATTATCTGATACCTGATATCGTTATCTGATACTTGAAAAATTAATCTGGTAATAACTTGTAAATTATATTCTTACAGTTTCCTAACAGGTAAATATTTCTATTATATACCTTATGAACTATGTTAAATATTTAGTCTGGAATGCCAGATAACAACTTAGATCTTTTCCCAAGATAGTATGGGTTTGGTTTTTATATTTTTTATTTCATTGTAAGTAATGAGCTGAAAGCGGAGCTCAGTGGTGTCAAAATACTATCAGAAGAAATCAGTACAACTATAAATACAGAAGGTGTAGCTACACGGTGTTACGAAACACGGTTCAGAGATTCCTGAACTGGTGCTGCATTATTATGCTTTACAGATACACACCTGAAGATACTAAAGTGGGCCTGGATGCAATGCAGATTCAGCATGACACAACCTCAGCTGTCACATCATTACATTTTATAGGGCGTCGTTCATTTCTACCACTAGGCACTCTCATCCTATGAGGCARTTTCTACTGGTCTTAATCATTTCAGTTAGTACGTCAGGAGGACAAGTGGGAACTTTCAMTTAGACATAATGAAATGAGAAATGCTAGGCATCCAGAAGATGTGTGGGAAAGGAGGGAAGAGAAGAAAGAATACGTGGAACTGCCCTTCAGACCCAGCTCACCAAAAGTCCRGTCTTCCTAATGGTCAGAAATACTATGGTCACAAATGCAAAGCTCTGATCTAATATAAACGGGGCTCTGATTCACGTGTTCAAAAATTTTTCAAGGAGTAACYGCCCACGCTATTCTACTCCTCCACAGAGCCAGGTCTCACCTGTCCTCCCCCAGATGGCATGAAGTCAGCATAAAACTACTAAACTTTGTGCTCTGGTATAAAGGCACACCAGTCTACACAAGTGTGCACCCRGTAATTAGGCAACACGGGGTTAATAATTATCATGCATCATTGCATTATCATGCATTCATGCCCCCTTTTGTTTCGTTTTATTTCCATTATAATCAGGTGCAACGACAGATGTTGTCAGTGCCAGGAGTGACACTAATCCTGGGCTTCTTCCATAAACGTCTCTGGTATGTGTGGTTATCTTCAGGGCGTATCTAAGCTCGCTGTGCTGCTGTTCRTTGCATTAGCTATTTATTTGCACTCGAAAGCTTTGCAATATTCATTAACGTGATGCATCATKTTACAAATGAAAATGCTAAGGACAAAACCTAACATTGGCTCTGTGCGCAGGGTAATTAACATGCATATGATCTATATGCAAATCATGTTATTGAAAATAGTGACTATTAGCATAACAAGTGCTCATTATTTATTGAGATGCAACTCAAGCAGGCATCCTGCTGGGGTCTAACATCCTTCCTTTAAACAGCACCATCTTTTCTTTCTTCGTTTACACATTCTTCTCTCCTCTTGATGATTAACAGCACAGAAAACAGGGAGACTCCCTTCTGTGCCTTTGTTTCAAGGGGGAAATCTTGTGTGTTTAATTGTCCTCAAGCATCTGATCCAGTTCAAAGCTCAACGGAGCCTCTCCTATGGTGCTACATTCCTCTCCCACCTCCATCATCACTGAACTGCTGGCTGTTTAAATGATCCGTTAATATATGCAACTGCACCTACATTATCTCTCTCTAACTCTTTACTGATAACAAGTTAAAAGCAGTTACGCTTCTTTTTCTGTCTTTTTTTTTTTTTTTAAATAAAGGAATAAAATGGGAATGAAGTGGGAGAAAACAAAAGCTCAACTGTGCAAAGTCATAAACCTTTTTAATGTCATGCCACCCTTCTCCTATCGTACTTCAGATGAATTTAACCTTTTAATCATTCTAGCCACGAAATGTAACAGAAAAGCACAATTTTACTTTTTTTCAGTAGGTCTGAGCAAAGCTTTCTTGCTGGATCAGTTCTGTCAGCCCTGTCTGCTGAGAGGTCTGTATCACTGATGCTGGCACTGTTCCCTCGCTCCACTCCCTACCCTGCAGAAGTCCTGAGGTCCCAGGGTCTCTGCAGGACTTTTTAACCTTTCCTAGCATTTCTGGAAGAGCAAAAACTTGCAAAACTGTTCCTTGCCCAGGAATTCCTTCCTCAGCCCCAGCCCTGCTGGGTTTTACGCCGCATGTTTTTTCTCTCTGAGGCTACACCCTCTGCTTCAGAGATGGCCGTGTTACAGTAATGAAATAATTAGCAGGGGGGATGATTTCAATTGTTTATCGTTTTGCTAAAATTGAGCTGTTTGGCCTGAATTTTTCCAAGCTGCATGCCAACCTAAGGATGGACTTTGGTCTCAGTTAAAAACAGCACAGCAATTCCTGACTGTCATTAGAAAATATACATGATTTTACTGTTAAGTTATATTGATTTTCCCTGAGAAACCTTGTCTTGCAAAAYAAATTTTTTGTTTGGTTCTGGAGGGCCCTGGAGAATAGGGACGATAAGTCAAGAAGGGAAGCCGAGACTGTATGTGGAGAGTAAGTGGAAAAAAAGAAAAGGAAAGGGAAAACAACTTTAGATGGAAACTCTGAAGTTGAAGGCTGGGAYCTGCTGCACAAGAACAACAGAACTGAGACAAGAAGCCTCAGGTGGGCCTGGAGAAGGAAAAAATAGGTGTGGGACAAATTGGAAGGGAAATATCAGAACTGAAATTGTCTGTAAATACACATTTTGATATATCCTTTCATGATGGGATTTTRTGACTCCTATTTGAATGCAGGAGACAGATCTGCTGCAGAGGTGAATCACTGCTCTACCACGACGATGGCTGTTACTTGGGGAACCCCTGCCTGCTTGTCACAGCAGGTGGACTATGCACAACCTCAATTTTTCATATGCAATACATAATTAGGCCCAAATTGTTCTCTACCACTCGTTCTTTCTTTGAGATCTTGAGAACTTGTAGGCCTACCTTCTAACCAAACACAACACCTTTACACCACAGTGCTGACACAAAAGCAGCTTAGAAGCAGTAACTGGAATCTAGTCAGAAATTATTTTTCTAAAAAGAGATTTTAAGGCACTCTCTCCCCCTCTATACTTTGGCTTTAGATAAAACACTCAAACTGCCAGTTCTGCTACTGCTACAGCAATGTTTTAGAGATGGTTTGGAGTTYTTTGATTAAATACCATTAAATATCCTGTTGGTTTATAAAAAAAAGTAACTCTTCACAACACTAAGAAGACTCCCTTGACCCTTTGTTAATTTTCATAGTTAAATCATCCAGGGGCGATGTGGGAGTTCAAGGACTTCAACGTTAATTCTTTCCATCCCACTTCCGTGACCTGATAGCTCCCCAATAGCCAAGAGTCCAATTAACACCTTTCAGTATCTTGTGTTGATATTATTTCCAGCAAATAATTTGGCAGGAGAGACAGAGAGAAATATTCTTAAAGAAACAACCCAAATAGAGGAGGCCAAAATGGAGATCCCTGCTCCAGCCAGGCACAGCAGAGACCTCAACTTGACTTTTTACATTAGAACCTTAATCACTGCATCACTACTCCATAAGGGAAAAACAGGAACAAAACMCAAACCCTTATTTTCTGCTTTATCCCAGTGCAATAATGAAATTAAAATAATTTTAAACCAGCATCTCATCTCTCTCCTATTTCAACGTTGGCAGAATGTGGCCATCTTGTTAAGGCTGAGCTGTGAAATGGTGTCTCACTTTGCTATCAGAGACTTAACATAAACTAGTACTGATAAAGACAGCTCTAGTTCAGTGAATTCCTCTAGAATTAAGGAGTGGTCATTAAATATCTTTGTTTAGAGACTTTAATGAAGTGAACTGCACAAGAGATCATAAGATGAAAGGAAAAAAATCACAACATGTACCCCCCCAAAAAAAAGAAAAAAACCCACCCCAGATTACTAGTTGGATTAATGCAAGCATTCATATTTTGCATCATAACAGGCACACCTAACAAACTACGAGGAAAGTCCTTGCCTTCAGTATTAATAATGAAATGAACAAAGATTAATCTGGAAAACCCCTCTTTGGTTATTCACACCACYTTCCCTCTTATGTGTGATTGTGCTTTGGTTCGTACAGATTTTTAAAGACCCAAAGGACAGACTTCCCAGAGACTAGTTTACAAGTCAGTAAGTGCCACAGAGGTTTTCCTTATAATTATTCTATGTTTTCCTTGTCTCCCTTGAATCCATTCTACTTAAGTTACAGCTACACTTCGCTACTATTCCTGAAAATGTCCAAAGAAAGTTTTGTTCTCCTCCCATGATCCCCCCCAGCCTTGCTTAGCCAAGTCCTAAGTTACCTTTGGCTCTCATGTTTTTTCTTTCTAAAATAATCTCTTGTTCCTAAATGATTYGATATTGCAAGGTCCCTCATTCCAACGGTGTTAAATTCTAAAAGTGAAATCAGAAGACTGATGTCTTTAAATAAGAGGAGAATGTATCCAAAGTGGGGAGCGACTTTAWGATTCAAACACGTTTCATGGACAAAATTGGGTTTTAGTAATTCATTGAGGACAAAGGTAGACATGATGAAAGCSCACCATTGAAAGCACAATGCATTGCTTGGGAAGAGATAAATGGCTGCAAAAGAAAACAATTTGGTAGCATAGAGGAGATGATGTAGGAAAGATACAATAACTGGGTCAAGTATGACTGGAATTGTGGTGGTGGAGAGAGGGGAAAACATATGGYATGACTCACAGGAAGGAATGATTATTTTATCAGTCACATGTTTAGCTCATTACAGCTAACATAAGGTCAGCCCATAAAAACATGGTGAGAGAGAGAAGCAGAACGTCGTTAAAATCGAGAATCAGTCAGAAGCTATTGCAGAAAGGGACCCAAACTCTAAGCCACAGCGTGGAAGACACCTCTGATTCTACCCTCTGGATGTTGGTGTTGGAGGCCAAACGACCAGCATGCTTTCACCAAAAGCAATGACAAGCAACTTCATGTTGCCATATGGCATATTTGCTTTTAATCTGTATTAAAAAAAAAAAAAAAAAAAAAAAGCCTTAGTGGTTATAATTAGAAGCCAACAAAGAATTTCAACAGAAATTAGAGCACAGAACTCATACCCTGACTTCAGTTTCAAATCACAATCTTCTGATTTCAGAAAATTTGTGTCTTTCTTTTGCRTGCACATTTAAGACACCAGCTGTGTATAAATGCA
This sequence comes from Oceanodroma leucorhoa, assembly GCA_030449065.1. Classification (NCBI taxonomy): domain Eukaryota; kingdom Metazoa; phylum Chordata; class Aves; order Procellariiformes; genus Oceanodroma; species Oceanodroma leucorhoa. The sequence goes on from JASVER010000028.1 coordinate 8,823,606, forward strand.
AATTTCTTGCCACCTGATCCATCTCACGAGTCCTTTGGTTCAGAAATGCTCTCARAGCACAGATAGATAAATTCTCTATCTAGGAGCAGATAGAGAATACAGATAGTCCCAAAATAGGGAGTAAGTGGAGTATAAGGCTTTCCCATGATGAACATAACCTCTGTGAACTTCAGTTGGCACAGGATACTCATCTCCCTTTCCCAGAGGCTCAGGYTGGTGATTCTTCCTTCTCCTTCTCCCTCTCCTCTCTTTCCATAGAGATATACAGTTGTCTACTAACACATTCTAGCTATTTCCTGATAACATTCCGTTCTTCGCTTCTGCATTYAAAACAGTTCTAGTTTTGCAAATGCAAAATTATGTTTCAGTCATCTCTGAAAATAAAAAATGAAATCTTTGCACAAAAATGCAAATGAAATATAAAACTATGCATGCACATATCAGATAGTATCAAATAACATCAATAGTTTCAAAGAGATGTTTAAGGCATTAAGTCATGTTACGAAGAGTATTTCTAGCTGCAAGTTTCATAACAAGAATAAATCAATCTTGACTATGAACATGAAAGAGGGAATAAAACCTTTTTGAACACTCAAGGTGGTTTGCTCATTTCCCCCAAACCAAAACGAATGAATTAGTTGATATATATGAAAATTAACTTAAACTAACAACATAATCAGAGAAGATAAACTTTAAAGTTAAAATTAGATTAAAAAGATAACCATATTACTTGGGGCTGATGAGAGCACATGGTAACTCCACAGTAGCTGCCGAGCTGAGCCTTTGTCAGTTAAGAAACAACAAMAACAAAAAAAATCATATAGTTAAAAAGAGCTGACCTCAGCCATCGGACTTTGCTCAGGCACTAATCAGACTTCCAATGTTTAGCGCTGATCCTCTGGCTACTTATTGACCACACATACCTGGACACACATAAACATAGCCTCTAGCAATGCGGTAGTTACTCAGGCTCCCTGTGCTAACTCTGCACACAGGTTTCGCACTGTTCCAATGCCACTTACGTCAAATTAATTAGTCTCAAATTGCAGCAATCAGTGTTAGTAAAATTAGATGTTTTATTTTTAGTGAGAATATCAAAAACTTTTACTAATAAAAACAAATTACACACATTCTCATAATACTGCTGTAACAGCACAATGTAGCGCCAAGTGTTTCCACTGTAGAGTATGCAATTATTTATCCTGGCCAAACGTATATTTAACTGTATATACTTAAGCAACATAAGACTATCATGTGAAAGCCTTAATGCCTGTTTATATAACAGCAGAGGTTTTTAAGCCCCACGCAGCTGCGTTAACTGGGCCGTTTAAGCCTCAGGATGTTGGGGCTCATCTCAGAAAGACCAGGAGCAAAGTGACTACTTGTTCTGTGGAGTCTCAACTTCATTGTGAATCCTATTAGCTGTCATAAATAGGTTACAAAGTCACCTTATCATGCTGCTGGAAAATCCCTATACCATGAGGAAGCTGAGRAATGGAGAAGAGCTGAATAGGACTTACAGATAAGAAGGGTACTGACCCTCAATATGGAATAGCTTGTTGGCCACCAAGAAAGTTATCGTGACACCAAGGAACGGCCTGATATAAATGCAGTAGCTCCAAGAATCCCAGGGCAGCATAAATATAATTATGCACTTTTGTCCCTGCCACTCCCTCAGCACCCCTACTGTAAAATGCAGCACAGCTGCTCTCCAGAGCTGGGAAGTCCTTCCAGAGGGGACAGATGTTCATTCTACATGGTCCATATGCCCTGATTTCTGCACTTCTGTCTGCCCTCTGGCTTTCAGGGGGTCGCYCTGTAGCTGTGGAACAGCAAACACTGTGTAGACATACTTGGGAAATGAGACATTCCCTTCTTTATGAAACCCCAGGTATAGCTGGTAGGTAAGGTCTGTGAGAGGAGGGAAGAGCGTGCACCGCTTTCTGAAGTGCCATGGAAATAGGGAGTGAACCTTCATYTTATCTGAACATATCTTCTGCTTCAATGAGTACTAGGTCAGGGACACTTGTTTCTTTTGACATCAGTCAGCCCAGAAGTATCCCCCTTACTTCATTACCTTCTTAACACAGGAGCTGCCATTCAGGACAGCTGAAGGAGACRACTGCTTATGAAATACGTAGCATTTTAAATATGAGCTCAGAGTTAGGGATACCTTACAGCTTCTCCCGCTACGCTGCAAATGTAGATGTGTATTGGATATACAGGGCTATGAGTACCATCCCACTTTAAACATATTAGTTAGCTGTTCAAATTAGGACTCTCATCTCCCTGTATAGGCAATGGGTCCTTCAAAGCATCTGGATACCCYGAATTCACGAGAGGCTTCTCACTGATGATACAGAGGGCGTCCCCTCACTCCATCTGCAGTACCATGTTTGAAAGCTCTTCACTGGAGGGGACAAGTCTGGGAATAAATGACTGAATATTCAATCAACATAATCAACAGAGTAAAGAAAAGGAAACAGCAAAGCTCAAAAGAGCATGCAGGAAGTCATGGGCATCTCACACTTGGACTCAGAATTTTGACATAATTTTCCAAACTATACAATTATAGGAAACATTCAGCCATGAAACAGAAAGCTTAGATCCTGGCTATTRACATTAATATTTCTATTAACACATAAGCTAATACTAATAGAATATTATTATAATCACAAGAGAATSCATAGCTGTAGAATAGAAGGAAAGAAAACTAATGAAAAATTCTAATGAAATGTACAATTATGGACAACTCCAAAGCCCCAACAAACTATCTAAGAAGGGCAAACAAAGACCAAAGGGAGAATCTTTAGGTTTTCTGGTAAYGAGACATTTAGAAAAGCACACAATATTTGAAAAAAACATCTGTCTTGAAATTTGCTTTACAACCACAATGAGCTTCCACGCTCGTCAAACAGCCCAAAACTGAGGTTCTTCTTTTGGAGTCTGACAGCTGTCTGCTATTAGTTTTATCTATTCAATCTCCAAATCCCAAACTCAGAGGTTACTGGTGTAGGTCAGTTGTGAGACTATGTTGACTCTCTTGCCATTCGACATGGAAAACCAAATAACAAAGTCTGCACTATGTCAGCAAGCATTTCACATTCTTCGGTTTGTCATGCAAAGCACAAAGACCCTGATACAGTTCAAAATGGTCTTTGTATCTACAATCTTGTTTACCCTTGGAATACAAGCTTAATTTCCCACATGCCTAAAGTGTTTTAAAAGCCACTTCATACAACAGAAAAGACAGTGCTAATCTCTGCCAATGGAACCAGAAATATTGWGGGTTTCAGAAGAGCCTCCACATCAGCAGTTAGATCAGCTTTATACTTATAAAGTGGGTGCGTATGAAAGAAAATGTCATTTCAGGAAAATCTAGTTCTAGTGGTGTAGGATCATGGTTTTGCCATCCCTAGATGCAAATTATTCAGCTGCTTAAATGAGGCAGTTTCTCCTATTTCTACAGAATCGGTATCCACAATTCTGAAAAAGGTAAGGTCCCTTCACCTGTACACATGCAGCAGTGCAACCTTCTAGGGGAAGTGACAAACTGTCCACAGTGGAATATATGGGCAAAAAGAAAGYCCTAACTCAGCCATGATGAGTTGCTTCCTTGAGGGCACCTGCCACTTTCCATTAGCTTTGTAGTGAACTTCAGCTCCTGGCTTAAGCATTTTAATTAGATGCTAGAGCAAGGTGGAAATACCCCCTTAAAATATAAAGGAATGCAGAATCAGAATCACAGCAACAGAAGCAAGGGGCATGACACGAGGAAAAGTTACAAGAAGAAATGCAGTTCCTAAAGCCTAGATCCAGCCAATCTCTTCAGTGTTTACATATAAGCAAGAAAGCAATTCTGAAGAAGGGGTTTAAAACTGTAGTGACAGTCAAGCACATAAAGAATGCCTAATCTACTAATTTTGGAGGGAACAGCAATTGCAGGGTGTTTTGTTCGGTTGGTTCATTTGGTTTTAGTGTCGAGTGGTAGAACTGTATCTCCTCGGTGGAAGAAAGTTCTTGAAAAAGGCGAAGGACTSTTCTCAACTGCCTTGTCAGCCTGTGGAGCTACTAAACCAGGTATTAGTTAAAAGAGAAGAACAGGATAATTCYTGGCTTCATGGACGCACGTAGGTCCTAACTGCAGTAAAATCTGCTTTTTTTTGTGGCCATGGATCCATGGAAAAGGGACTCTCCCATAGAAAAACAAACTGCATTTTTACAGAAAGTCASTTAATTAATAGGCACAAAACTGCTTCAAGTACCAAACCCCCCACATCAATCATATATCCGCTGTTGCTACATGACTTGACAATCTAGAGCCTGGATAGAAATTTTCAAACAAATACAAYCTCTGCTGAAAAATTATCTACTTCCTTAAGTCATCCCCTCCTCAAAACTCTTTCTAGCCTTCAAACAGCTCCCAACCTCACTAAGTTGATAGAAGCAAACTCTTTGCTGACCATCGTGCAATGAGTAAAATTAGACCAAGCCTGAGAAACAAACAAAACTTTCCAACATATCTCCATTCCATCATGCCTCTCTAAACAGAATTGACATTATCACCAAATCCTACATAAGTGCTTCCCAGAGTGTACTTCATCCAGCGTACCGTACGTATCCTCAAAAGAATGTATGTGGAAAAAAAACCCAAACCCCAAAACAAAACACCAAAACCCAGTATTACTGTGCCCGCTGAATGAATTCACATGCAAGCCACAAAGTTGAGAAGAACCTGGTTACCCAAGGGGGGCGATTCTCACACAGCCACTTCATGTCTGACCTCTTCTTTCTCATCTTCAAGGGAGTTCTATAAAGCATCTTCAAAGAATAAACCAGAGTATTAAAATAATAACTCTGGTGGATATTAAAAACCATAGATTCAAGAAAGAGACAGCCTTTACAGCCTGTAATAATTTGCTCCCTCTCCCCAGTTAACCCCTCCGTGTTACACAGGTGATAAATCATCCATCTCTCTCTTTTCTACAGCACACAAACATCATATCATGCCTTTCCTTGCTAAATCTTCCTCTGCTTCTTAGGTATTGCCTGTCTTTAAGAGCTAGTCTAAACTACTAACACATCCAGGTAAATTTAGAGCAACTGTTCTTCAACTTGTATTTAGGAATGAAAATTCTTGCTTCTGTTTTAGACCTGAAGAAAAGCTTGCGTGCCCAGAAGTTTGTCATCTTTAGCCCACTGAAACGGATCTGCCAAAAGACATCACTTCCCTTGACTAACCTTGCCTTGTTTGAAAGTAGAATGTCTTCTTTTTCCTTTTGGTGCTGCTAATTTCAGCCCTCGGGTATAGCTACTATACCTTTGCTTTCAACTACTATTTGTTGCTTAACTTTGCAATTACTTTATGTAACCTAAAACCACTTTGGATTACAGCTTGTAAAAAGATTCCTTGGAAAATAAAAGTATATGGTATTGTGATTCTAATCAGCAGATCCTAAGGCCATAAACTTCAAAGAATCTTCGCAATGTGAATTTCCCTGTTTCTGCGAGTCAGTTTTCAAGATAAATGTGGGATCTTTCAAAGACAGAGAGATAGGTATCTATAGGTACCAAGGTACAACTTGCATATTTAGAAGTAGTAGTAGTTTTTCTAACCTAGTGATAAAATCCAAACAGATGGTCAAGCAGAGTAGAAGATCTGTTAGGCATGAATAATTTCACCAGTCCTGTGACTTTGCTGTTAAGCAACTACCTATGGGCATGTATTTACAAATTGCAGTGACTCACAGCACAGATACAGTGAGCAATGAATGCTCRGGTGTTGCCACTTACTTTTTGATCTGTATTATCTTAAAACAATTTAGAGACTTTTAAATTATTTTATAGAAAACTACGCTTATTTAGTATATAGGATCCTTATATAGGGGTGGTGTTCCACTGTTCTAGCAAAGAAAAACACGCGAAAAGAAGAATTTATAAGTTATTTTCATCTTAACAACTGAATGCAAGTACAATTGCCAAGGCTTTCTGTAAGTGAAGGAACTGTGAACTGATGGCATGAGATCTTCCTAGTAGAGTGCTAACAGCTTGGCAGCAACTTTCTTAGCAGAGATCTCCTGAGGTCTGGAGATGATTTCAGTGGATATAGTTACTCCTCCTCCTGACAGAAAGGACATCCTCCCTCCACAAACCCATTCACATAAAATACCATATGAATCTCCCTGCAAGTTCATTTACTGTGAAATGCCGCAAACACTTATGTCAACACTCCTGAGGGAGCATTGCAGCAGCAGGAGATGCTGCGGGGGAAGGAGATGATGGGAATTCCACTGCCATTACAATGCAGGAATATCTATTTCTATTTATTTTTACGACAGTTGGGTCCATCTGAAGTTTAAGATATAACCCAGTTACGTTTCAACATTTTAAGACAAAGACTATCCAGTCTATGTGTCTGTATGTGTCTATTCCAGACATATTTTMTCTGTTTTTCCCCTTTTCTTATACATCATGCTACCACTGCAGTAATGATGAGATGGGTAGTAATGGGGTAGTATTGCTAACGGATAYTCTCTGTGAATGGAGGACTTAACTCCTCATCTGCAAAGCCAGGAATTGCAGACACCTTCATTTAATTTTAGCTGCATTGTTTCAGTTAAGAAGAAAAACTGAACATACATGCTCAGGACTTAAAGCTGTCTTATCCTACTATAAAACCACATAAAGAATATCTTAATAAAATTTTCTTTTTTTCTTTTTTCTTACATTGTAACATTTTTTCATTGTCTACAATAAAGTAGCACCTAAAAAGAAGAAAATTTGATGCAGCTTCTTATGCGATACCCATCAGCACCATGTCTGTAATTCTGCTTTCAGTGGAATTTGCCTCCTTCCAAAAGCAGTGACATCTCCTTCTCTTCCCMCTTTTCAGAACAGGCCAATATTGCCCCCAATTTGATGACTTGCTTCAACTTGCTTTTCAGCTCTTCTGAAGTGTGATCCAAGTTCCCATGGTTATGAAGGCAGTCCAACAATCTCCCTCCAGCACTGAACACTAACCCATCTTTTTAGTACTCTCATCACTGTAACAGGATTAAAGAAATTAAATTGAAGTTAGCGAATTTAAACATACTCCAGACAAAGGGTTTTACTCCACGAATGAATGTGAAGTGTTGTCTACTACCTAGAGCCAAGAGACATATAAATAACCTTAATCTGTTTTTATAAAATGCAAAATAACAGCAAAATACTACTCTTCAGCTATTTTTGAAAGCCTTAATTTTTACCATTTGTAGAAATTACTATAAATCATAGCATCTGAAGAAATCTGCACTCAGTGACGTTCTTATTAATAGTGATATATCCATGCTCTGCATGGAATGTCCTCTGGCTTTCTGCTCGGTTTCTGCTTCACTTCCAGTTCTTCTTTCCTGTCCATTTCCTCTCCTGGTTCCACAGTCTCCTCTGGGATTACCCAAAAATCTTGCCAAAAGCAGGAAATGCTACTGACTGCCAGGAGCCAGCTTCAGGCACAAGTCCTTCTGAGAGTTAAACTGAATGYGGTCTCGTTTTTAACTAAGAGTGTGACAAGACTGTCATTGTAGTCATCATAGATCTGAACCATGATACAGAAACACTCTTGAAGAGCATGCTCAACACCTGAGCCGTGTTTTACCTACAGTCCACCAAYGCCGTAGCTGTTGGAAGTAGCAAGACGAAGTAATCTGCTATCTGATGAGGCARGTCCTTATAGTCAGAAGCTGGGAAGACCTTTTTATGCCTTACACTCTTATGCAAAGACATATAATTCATGCAACCTCAAATTAAATTGTAAAAGTGAAACAATCCAAGTTAATCATGCTCGGAAGTAGTTATTTAAGCACTTCATCACTGAGTATTTTAAAAAAAAGTTATATAGACATTTCCCTAATAACAGCATTAAAGTTACTCTTGACAAGCTCACATTCRTTAATATAGTCAACTGTCCTATTCACAAGGATATGATAAATCAGCACAGGTCTAAATTATCTGCTCTAAATAATAAGTTATACAAGTAAGCAATTACAGAAAGATTTACTCAAATCTAAGTTTCAAATTTCTTCCCTCTTATCTATAYGTATTCATAAATGCAAGTTACGTATATGAAAGTAAGGGCAGAATTTAGTCTSAGATCAAGGAGCTGCGCTTGACAATGTGAAATCAACTTAAATAACCAGATGGTACACACCAAGTCCTTATATATAGAAGGGACAAAACCATAGGTGGGTAATTTGCAACCTTTTAAAAAAAAAAAAAAAATCACAAACAAAATAAAAAGGCATTTTTAATGTCTCCTTTCATTAAAAATGCCTTTGTTCTATGCAAACACAAATTGTCTTGAAGTGAATAAATAGGCTCAGCTGTGTTGTGCAATGATTCCATTAACCTTGCAATCAAGCATTAAATTAAATTGCCTTGTTTGGATTTCCCTGCTGCAGGGCAAAATGTACCTTCTAAGGTCTGTGCTTCATGTTACCAGAGCTAACAAGTAAAAGCTCCACAACTAAACTTCTACAATTAGTAACACAAGAAACTAAACAAGTAAGCATATTGCAAAAATTCCTCTGATAACTTTTTAATGATTAACCTTATACTCAAAGGTTCGTAGCCTCTCACACTCCTTCTCCCATGCATTCAATTAACATCTGCTTTGAACGAGTTAAATGTAATCTTCATACGTTTTCTAGGTGTACCAATAAAGCAACTCAGCACTCCCGCTCGCTGCCTCCGTTCACAGAATGAAGTGATTCATTACTGCACTGTTTTATTCAACTCCTTTTCCTTATGCCAATTTTCACCCTGGAAAACTGCTGCTCAAACCAAGATTAATTTTTTGTTTAAACTGCAAATCATGATCACCCAGCAACCAAAGAGGAGCTATTTTTAAATCACTGCCCTATTGTCAGAAAACTCTGATCTCCTGCATAAGGTGAGTAGGCTTACATTCTAAACAGAAAAGACTAAATCAAAACAACACATAATAATGTAACCAACTCTGGGACCAAGGGTAGTTTTTCTGTGATCCCGTGTTGCAGCTAAAGTGCCAGACGTACAGAGTCTTTATTGTGTGTAATGTCCGGCCCCTCCATGTGAACTGAAAGAACGATTTTCAAAGCTGAAACAAGTGACATAAACTAGGGATTGCATTTCAGTGTGTCACAATCCCATTCTAAGTGGAATATATTTAAACACACAAATAATCTCTCTTGTCGAACGTACGTAACTGGTCCTGATGTGTGGTGTCTTCAGGTAAGGAGCTTAGCAAATAAAAAGTGAGAATAATTTACGTGCCAAGAAAAAGTGTTGCAAGCACAGGAAATATTGGACGGGGGAAGGAATCAATGATGAGGAATGTATCACTAGCTCTCCAGAAGGCTGACYGTTACTTAAACAATAATATATTAGACTAACTCTGTATTGTAAACAGATAGCTTCTATTAATGCGGCAATGTTCAGAAGCCACAGCAACAGGCGAGGACGATGCTCGATTAGTCTTCAGTTGCATCACCAGGTGGCAATGCCCTCACCCACAGCCAACTAGGAGCGAGTGCCGTGGGCCGAGTACGGGTTTCAAGTTGCAAATTCCAGAAAGAGATACGAGCTCCTGAAAAATCCAGGCGTATTTCACAACTGACAAGCATATGTTGACTTAGTGATTGAAACTGAGATTCTCTGAGAGATTTTAGTTCTTTTGTTTAGATTTACCGTTCTGCTCTTTACTAATATCAAGAGAACACCAAAGCAAATTTAGTATGGCTTTCTTTGAAAACAAGGCTAGATTCTCCATCACTTGTATCTCCTTAGTAATCCACGCATCACTATCAAAAAAGTATCAGTCATATCAAACTCAGTCAACTGCATTATGTGCCAGGAAAGACTTATCAATAACAAAACAAAAAGAGAAAAAGCTTTTAGTTCAGAAATTGGTTCAAACCTGTAACTCAAAATCCACGTTTTAAACTTACAGGCCCCTCATGGAAGAAAAAGGATACGGTTCACATACTACATTAACAGTAACACTCATCAAGCTTTGGGTTTGGAAGGGAAAACAGCAGTTATAGGCTGACGCCATTAAAAGCAAAAGTATTTAACCCATTTATCTCAACTCTAACAGAATATAGGTCTCATTACTGTCCACCTCCCCGGCTTCCTTTATGATCGCGCTCCAATAAATTACGGATTTTTAGTCCCCTGATTCTTGATCTTTGGCCTTGACCGTTCACACTGAATCACTGGACTTGGAAGAATCAGTGGAAATGAGAAGAGAATTAGGTCTTTTTTATTTCAAACACTATTAAAATAGAAGTTTTACATTTTCTTGTGTTGCAGCCTGTCCACAAAAACCCAGATGAGATTTCAGCAAACCAATCAGAAGACATAAAGTCAGCATTTATCCAGACACCTCTGTGAACATATAACCTAAAACTATCTGGAGAAGCTTATGTATACAGTATGTATACAGTATCTGAATTCCCAAAGCTATTTAATCTTAGAGATCCAATGTGCGTTAGATACAGCGTGAATCAAATGCGCCATTATACGCGAGCACTTGCTGGATGAGACCTTACCTGTCGGCATCCCCGAGTCCCAGTGAAGTATTGCGCTGCATCGTCTCCCGCACTGCAGCCATGCCATCAGGCAGCCGGTTTAGCCTTCGAGTATAGAGGCCCAGACCACCATCGGTCATATACCTTCAAAGCAGCAAAAAAAAAAAAGTGCCACGTTTAGTAAAATAATAAAACTTCTAAATATGACTGTAGCTCATATCTTCTGCATGTTTTTAACCGTATATTGCAATTTCCCYACTTCTGAGTTAAAAATACTACTCAGAATATGAAGCAAGGAAAACTTTACTTTTTGCCTCTCATTGTTCTCCCTTGCATCTTGCACTCTCTCTCATCAATAGGAACTGAATTTCAACATAACTGTGACAAAGGAAGAATACTTAACTTTCATTAAGGATGCCTAGATGGAAGTCATTTAATAATTGTGAATGCTRTCATGAATTATCCCTTCCTGTCCAGAAAAGGCATGGTTTGTACCATCCTGAACTCTTCTGTGTGGGCTAAAAAAGCACGATGGAAATCTCAATGCTTTTACAAGTTAACTGCAAAAATAACATTGAATTCACCCTATATTTTGTCAATGGTCCATGAACAATGAGTATCCCAAGGTTTATTGTGAGAAATCAAGGTTGCAGCATGAATGAAAAGGTTTTTTCAACCTTGTTTTGGCTCCTACATTGTACTGTCTGCAACTGTGACTTAGAGACACCTGCATTTAAAGTGTTACTATTCTTAGATATTAGAAGTGTCAGGTGTATATATGATACTTCACAAATTGCTAAGGTAGCACATTTCKTACTTGCTAGTTTAGACAAATGAAAAACGAATCTTAAAGTGAACAGAGATGACACTTGGTGGACAAGAATAGATAGACGTTGTTGATCACCAGGAACAGTTCCTCACARTGACAATGCTGTGTCATCCAGCATTTCTGCTGAAGCCAGTACCACTGCAGACAGCAACAGCCATCACGTAATGTAACTTCAGAATGTGGTAGTAACCAAGAAAAGAAAGTTTTAAAAACCGTACAACCACCTACCACTTTGGTTCAGTTTATGAATAAAATATTTTAATATATWAATACTGAAACTAAGAAGTTAGCCCAGTGTTCTCTTTAGTAGCTTCTCAACGAGCTGCCCTACATCAAACCTCAATAATGATGTACAACATTTTGTGACCTTTCACAACAGTAGTAGGTAAACAAGTTCAAAGTGTCAAAATAAAACAGGAGGATTTTTCTCCTTGTTTAGGTTCATTTCTAAAAGTATTTCTGACTGCAGATAAAGGGAAGCTAGTTTTAAACTAGAAAGTCAAGTCCCATTCGCCTTTCAAGACATTGGCATGGAATGAATTCTGTGCTACCACAACCAGTTTGCCAGCCCAGGTCCATCTACAGCAGCAGCACTGACAGTTGTCTAAACACACTGTAAAGATTTTCACACACCTGAGGCTGAAATAACTCTAACAACTCTARCAATACGGCCGCTGTCTCTGGCATACCGTCGGACACGTAACATACCTCTCCGAGTTAAGCGTTGACGGGATTGTATCCTCTCAATCCTTTCGCCACCCTTAGCGAAATGACAGCAGCCCAGAATAACATCCAGATACACAGGACACCTTCCTCTCGCCTAACAAGGCAGAGCTTTTTCCCTAGCAGCGAGACACCCTCATCCGCAGCAAGAAAGGCCAGATGCTCCCAGCCGCGGCCAGCAACGCCTCTGCCAGCGAGATGTTACTGCAACAGATGCACTTCACCCAGGTCAAATTTGATTACTGCATTTATAAAAATGGGATGGTAAAGAGTCAAGAAGCCTTGCACAATCTGCTGCTCAGCATTTCAGTTAGACGTATAAATCTGTACGGGKCCTTCCCAGGAACAACCGAGGAGTATCTCTGGGGAGTGTAACAAAGAGGTTGCTAAGCCCGTCAAGTCAGACACAAGAGTACTCTCCGTTCAGCAAATCTGCGGGGACACGATTCCYCAAACTCATAAACAAAGACTGTAAAAAGCACGAGGAGCAGTTGCACTATAACTCGTGCCGAATTCGCCTTMGGTTTAGCATTCTAACTTTTGTTTGACATAGTTGATAAATATTTTATCGTGGAAGAATATTTTTTTCCTTAAGCTACTAAAATAAAAGAAAGGGAAAGAAAAGCGGAGCTTAAGCCATATTGTTATACAAACACRCAAACAGCATTTGCTAAAACATCTAATGTACATACGCTAATTGGTTTATTGCAGATACTTGTCTGCACATGAAACACGTTTCTGTATGAATACCCATTGCACACGTGCTGGAAAATGCAGCTTTGGGCTTTGCTGTGAGATTTCTGGCATATGACTAGTCCTTTGATCAAAAAGATCAACTACAGCTGAAATAGATTGTTCTCCATACTTATTACTCAGAATACATAAAATGAAATATATTACTCTTAAGAGTTAGCCATGCTGAAATCAATGGAAAGCCTTTTCACTGGCATCAACAGACTTTACCCTCTATGTAGAAGCTCAGCAAGCTGATAGACTAGAGTCATTCTGCAGTTGCATCAAACTGAAAACTAACAGTCAGATTTTCATTGGTTTTAAGCACTCAAAAATCTTACAAAAGTCAATGGAAGCTGGATGCCTTTGGCATTTTTGACAACTAGATCGTGAGTTTTTTCTAACCAAGACCCTGTAAAAAAGCACAGGGTCTTTTACCCACTATACCAATAGGACAAGTTTCTTACATGCCAGAACAACACAAGATAGATTTTTGTATTTTGAAACAGGTTTGTGTAATCACAGATTGAAAGCTTTATATCTTATTTTTATTACACACAATGTCCTCTACCCAGGAATGTTTAATTCCAAAAAGATGCCAAGACCAACGACGCCTAAAGTCCTGCATGCAACAGTGAGGTGAAAGAAGGAGGAAAGGTACTGGCTTCTAAATTCTGTGGAGAAAAACGCATTTATAATAAATATACTTTAAAGTAAATGGAAAAAAAAAAATTCTCTACTATCCATTGGTTAGTACAGAGGAGATTTGAAGTTACTGGTGCCACAAACCTCCAGCCATTGCTTTCTTTTCCTTCCTCTCCATCCCTTCAAACTTAAATATGTCCGGGCTCTCAGAAACCATCTTGCCTTTATGAATACAACATTATTATTGCTGCAGATTTTTGCTTTATGAGAAAGGAGAATATAGTGAAGGTATATTTTTAAAGACAATCTGATAAGGTTTTATTCAGGGAGGAATAAAACTAGGAAATATTATCCTGCATGCGTATAATTCTAACAGTGCTCAATGCTACCTGAATTTATTGCCCTATCATGCAATATGGAATGCCAGTATACTAGCCTCTCCTCTACAACAACCCATTGCAGTCCAAACAACTGTATTAGGCCAGTTATCGATTAGGTGTAATTTCTCTGACTGTTCTTATTAAAAAACATGACAAATTTGTACTATCTGCCTTGCTACATTCATGAATCATAAGAACTCTGCAAGCACACTCAGTGCAAAAACAAGCACTTCGAAGTATTTTTCTACCTGCCCCAAAATAAGAAAAAGTTTAAACATAGGATCTGGGAAAATGCGTAGTATCCAGACTCTGTGACTTTTATACAGATGGGTAAATTCTACATGTTCAAAAAATTCAATAGCTCAGATGCTTTAAGAATGGTACCAACAGCCAATGGGGAATGACTGCCCTTAATGAAGTCGAATATAATAATACTTAATGAATGGACAATGAGACGGCGATGACGTTGGTTAAAAGGAGTTTCTAATCTTTTCAAGAATTAATGCTTAATACTCATCTATAGTTTCACTCTTCATCAGCAAGGAAACAAAATTGTCCAAACTTCTTTGAATATGAAAAGACTCAGGTTAAACAAGAGCAGTATTATGCACTTCTAACACACAACTGGAACTTACAGCCCACTTTCTAGGTGACACTTTTTTTCCTGTAAGAAAGTGGCTCCCTGCCCTGTATTACAGGCATAAAGTAATTTGCTTTGGAGTTCCCTGGACAACTTGGACCTTTAAACTTCTCTTTTCTTTAGCCAAATACACCTTTCTGTGCCTCTGAAATTTTCAATGCCATAATAAGTCCTTCCAAGTGCAATATTTTTAGGGTATTTCTGATGCTGAGGTGATTTATTTCCCCTTCCTGAAAGGCACACTGAGGAAATAGGAACGGGTTATGCCCGGGATCAGTAAAATCCAGCAGTCTGAGTCACTTGATTTCTGTCTGCACTCCCTACTTACCCATGTATACAGCCAGCCAACAGCACACCTACTTTTATGGTCTGACAACTCTACCACTTCATATATATTAATTTCACTCCTTAATGTATGAACATGAATTTTCCAATTTTGAAAATAGATAGCCAAGGGACAGACATTCTTTACTTACGTATTAGGAAGAGAAGGAGCAGCAGGTAAGTCAGCAGCGCACAACACACCGGGCAAGCCTACCCTGATCTGCTCAGCATCACGCGGCTCCGTAATCCCAAACCCAGAAGGAGAACAGCAACGTGCCCCAAAACTGGAGCTGACCCTGGCAGCCCAGGTGCTCCTGCCTTCCTCTTGGTCCTTTGGATTCAAGGTTAGTTTGGAAATAGCTGCCCAGGTACCTCCTGGCAGAAGACTTGCCCAGCAACCCAAGTGCTTGAAACTTGAAAAAACAAAAAGCTTGTAGGAATTACAGCTTTTGGATCATTCCGTGCATCAACATCCGCTTTGACACGCAAAAGTGTTCTCTCTTAGCTGCAGCAATAACACTGTTATCCTTAATGTTTTCCTTTAAATGTTTATTTTCACTAGGCTTCATCTGCCTCATCGTTACAGTCAGTTAAACAAGATCAAGAGGCTTAACAAGCTTTGAGTATCAAAGGAGGGGTCTAACTTTGCCAGTCACTAAAAACCAACAGCAGAAAATTCTCCACTGTGTTTCTGAAATATGATAAATGTGATCAAAACGATCCTGTTATTGCAACCAGGAATACGTTCTAAATCTGACTTAAAAGAAATGCTGGCCTAATGGCAGGATGATGACAACCCCAAATTTCTCAGTTTAGTACGAATTTGGTTTGCATTTTCCCTCATGACATTGGAATTAGGCCATATGATCTTTCCCCATGTCTCCTTCCCCATGTCTTTCCATCCATTATTCTTGCCTGAGCACTCTCCGTTACAATGCCCGCCACATCGGCACAGTACTCGGCCTCTCTAACCAAAGGGTTGGACACATACCCTGTCTACAAGCCTGTGGCTGGTTTAAAGTCCATTCTTTGATCCATGTGAATTCCAACAAAGGCATTCAGGAGCAGGATTAGGTCCCGAGCTTTCAGGTTGGGACTGCTAATATAATGCCCAAATCCCTAACATTAGATCAAATATTACCTTTCAGGTTCACAGAAGCACAAACCTATTGCTCATTTCACTTAAAACTTAATTTTATATTTAAGGCGGTCTATGATTTATAAATTAATAGACTGTTACTAATGATCAGTAACTATTTGCAATTAACAAACTAATGAATGAACTATGAATTGTTTTGAAGATGCTCAAACCCAAACATGGAGTAAACCCAGAAAAAACAATAAATGACTTGCAGTCTCAAAAATCCTAATCACTGCTGGGAAGAAGGAGATACCTGTTCCACTAACGGGTAAGACAGGAAAAATGAGATTATGCAAAACTTAGTAAGTATATTTTAGTTTCATAGTWTACTTGGAGAAACCTCTCACCTGTAAATCACTAATAACATGAACGGTAGCTGCTTATTCACACTGTCCAAACCAATCCAGAAGCAAAACAAATTCACCCCCGTTAACTACTTAATCCTCAGACCTTTTTCTGGGAAAAAAAGAAGAAATCTACAGAAAGAAGCGGCTTCTGTGAGATCAGTACTTTTCTATTTGGAGATGTATTAAGACTGCCTGGCACATAAGTCATTCAGCAGCCATCAGATAACAACTTTCGGGCACTGCTGCCCAGGTCTAAATTTATTTCTACATGTCTTCTCAGCTGGGTCTCCCTTGCAAGAAGTCTGCAGGCTCGTTACTATAGAACTTGCATTTGCTAAGGGAAGGAATTCCAAGGACAGTATAGCCTTTAAGGGACTTGGGTGGCTGCTGCCACTATAGGTCAAATTTCATACGTGCCCCCACATCTGTTCCCTCCAGGATAACGGCTTCTTATCAAGCTTCTGAGGAAATGGGTTTCCTATGGAATTAGCAGTCTTAGATAGATGTAGTTTAAGAAAAACTGTCAGAATATCAGAGAAGAATATTAGACTCAAAGAAAGCATCTCTCGCATCACTGCATCCATTCCTGTTTCAAAGGAGACTCTCCTAGCATATGATCATCTTTCCAACACTCACTCAACCTGTCTGCCAAATGCACCTTACGCTTAAGTTCACCTTCCTCTCAAGGAATAGGCTTGCTCCACCGTCATTTTTAAAACCCTTTTGCAAATCTAGCCAGCCCACGGATTAGGCACTGAAAAGCATAGTTAGTAGAATAAGATTATATTGATATATTTATGTTAAATATTAATATTGATTTACATTTTCCTTGCTTGCCTCAACTTCTACCCCTTTCTTTAGGCTGTTTATGAGAAGAAAGGGCAGGTTAAAGCTTTACTTATTCCTCTTCATCTATCTTGGAGTTGAATGGCCCTTCAGAAATGAATGGAGCCCTGTATCTTGAAGGAGAACTCTGGCTATGGCAATGAGACTTCAAATGCCAATATTAACTATTAACAGCCCCCAAAGCAGGCTTCAAAGAAGCCAGGTGATTAACATATGTACAAGAAGATAGGAAGACCTGAGAAAACTCATGGGAAGAGTCTAGGACAGATCCTCCCCAGACTTCACAGAGGAATGTGGGCAGTGACTCTTCGAGGACTTTGCTAGGAGATGGAGGGCTTCATTACGGCATTAGGACTCATCAGGATTAGAAGAATTTTTCCCCCTGTAACCAAATGACCAGTAAAAGCTTAATCATTTTTAAGACGCAGCCTTGCTTGACTATATTGCTGTTTTCCACATTTTCCCCAAACTGTATCTTTAATTCTGAGCAGGTTTAGTTCAACCCGGTGAGACCATCGAGTTAATCCTAAATTGTGTGACTTCAAGGCCTTGGCTCAGAGCTGTGAGCATTGCCTGTATGCAGGAGTTAGGCCATAGCAGATGTTAAGTCTGGGGTCTACAGCAAAGTCTCTCTAGCCCAAATCTATGTCCAGCACACCCAGATTAAACCTGAGCAGCGCAAAAGGGTGATTAAAAAATATTGCTTCCTTCTCTGTTTGAGGGGATTAAAATCCGCGTTAGTCATCTCACAGAATTATTCATCTGACAACCGGACTAACCTAACACTAATGCCAGACTAAATGCTCTCCAGAGGATGGAAAAGGGCAGCAGCCATCCACCTTACTGGAACCGGGCCAGTGGGCAGTGAAGCCCAAATGGTTCACTACGCTGGAAGGTTCACCCGTACGAAGGAGAGTAAATCACAGCACAGCCATTATGGTATTTAGAAGGACTAAGCCCTGAGGTTCCAATTCCTAGATGGTTTCTGAAATCTACACAGTCATTGGCTAACATAAAATGAATGTCCCCACCCTGGGAGAGGAGACCAGAGATGGTAACCTGTCAAAATGAGATAGACAAGACCAGAAAACACCCAAGAGGTCAAATCCTTTCAGGTGTGCAAACACCACTTTGGGCCCCAGTGAAACATGGGTCGTTACTTAAGAGAGGACAATGATCACACCACCAAGCACAGGCTGCCAACCCCGAGCAAGCTGAAGATCCGCCAGAATCATGCAGGTGTTCAATGGGGTTTTGCACATGCCAATTTTGATTTAAATGCCTAAATCCTTTCACAGAATCAATTTCAATGAAAATCACAGAAAAAAGCTATAGAATCAGCGATCCATTTTGCATCGTCCTCTTTAATTTTGTTAGGGACAGGAACGACACGTAACCAAAGAGAAGTAATGAGAGAGTGCTGCTTCTGCACAGGTTCTCAGCAGGGTCAGCAGCGGAGGAAGAGTTACTCCACAGCGACTTTCGACTCCCGCACGCCTACTCCTCTCCTGCAGATGATCCACATCGACGAAGTGTGTATGACTGCATCTCCCTCTACTGGCTAGGCCCAGAGCGGGACCCTATTTTGTCCTTTAGAAGCTGTCCTTTTGCTCAAATTACAAAAACCTGTTGGCACTGAAGCAGCAGTTCAAACACTGCTGAGGTGTTTATTACAGAAACAAGCCCAGAGTGGGATAATGGCTGTTATACGGTATTTGGTAGTCACTGGCAATACGACAGTATGTAAACGTAAGCAAAAAATACAACACACCACAACTTGTGAGTTCGTTTTACTGACAAACGCTGCATATGACCTAACGTGGCCCTTTTTAGTAGTATACTGAATAAAAAGCTTGATTCCAGCTGATCTCTAAGGTTATGACTTATAGGCCTATGATATCTTCCTATGCTAAATGCTACACTGCAAGAAAAGTTCCATGAGAGCACGTTATCTGAGATATCATTTGTGATATACGATCAAACACTTCTATTGACGAAGCTGACACCAGAACTATTCCTGAACTGAGTGCAATATTTAAGAATATTTAAAATAAGATACAGCATTAATAACATTGGAAATGCTTATGTAATATTCTAGTCATGTCTCCAGTAAAGATCTTTAAGTACAGTTCTTGGAATAAGAATATTATTTTCATTTAAACACTGTCATAATTTTTTTCATTTCATTCTCACAGCACCAGGACATCTATGACTTTAAATCCAAAAGCTAGTTCTGAACCAGTTTCAACACAGTTTACTAAGAAGTCAAAAGTCAAGGTTTCCTAATACCTTTTCAGAAAAGTCAAAATTTTGAGTTTGCTTGCCTGATCCCTTCATCATTTGTGTTAATTATCTATTTACCATATATAGCTACTATTCTGCAATGTTGAAAAGATCAAATATAAGAAGTTGGTCCTAGCAAGACAGAAGGCAGTTCAAATAAACACTCTGCTCAAACAGAGAAGAAAAGAAAAATAAAATAAACCTTCTAATGATTCTTAGTCATGTTGAAGTGTTATAGCCATATAAGGAATGCATTTTTGCCCATCCACTGTATTTAGATGAAATCTTATCACTAAAGTCATACCATTTAAAGAGCAATGTCCAGTAAAACGACTAACCCACTGTAACTCAAAGTGTACAGAAAAAATACAGTGGTAATCACCCTGGCAAAAAAAATGGGTCAGAAAAGACTACAGCTAGCATTGAATCAATGTACAGGGTGAACAGTTTCTCATTCAGACCATGATTAGCTCAGCCACTCTTGATTTCTAGCTAGCCACGCATTACCTGGAGCAGCAACCATTCCTGTTACAGACAGCTTAGAAGGAAATGGTTTCTCTTAACTACTGTTACCAAGAWCAAAATCTCATTAGCAGCAAACTGCATCGTCCTCCTTTTCTTCCTCTAAAACCTTAGCCCAAGCGAAGGTCAGTTACACCACATGAGCCTGACATCTGAAAAAGATCTGTCACTTTCTGACTGATCAATAGAACAAAATCAGGCAACTGAGCCGCAAGAATCCTATAAATATCAATTACACTTCAACATTCAATGAAATCAGTCCTCAATTTCAGCTCTTCATATCAAACTCTTCTTTGCCTCCTAATAGATATAACTCCTAAATTTCAGCCTACAACAGAACTCGATTTCAATGACGGTTTTGGTCCATGTTACTCAAGGGTAGACAGGCCTCTACACCTCAAAGATGACTTCTACCTAGGGAACAATGCTTTTGCGTGGGTTTGACTGACCTGAGCAGAAGCAGGGGGGTAAAGCCTGATGGCCCAGCCCAGAGTGGCCTGCTCTCCCTTTTAGCATCCTTTCATCCGTGTTCCCAATTCACCTGCTTGTGGTGCTTGTAGAAAGCATAAAGGCTTGAATAAAGAGGAAGGAATCATAAACCCATGAGCATCACGCACACAAACACACGAAGAGGCTGTGGAAATAGAGATCTGGGATAGGAATGTATCGGCCCCAAAGCACCAAATAAGTTTAATAAAATGGTAAAAAGTCTTCCCCCGGCCCCGCAACAGCYGCTGCACCCGCGGGAGGTCGCTGCAAGGAGAATTTCAGCATAGGGCCCCTGAACATCGTATGCAGGCTGAGCCCTCCTGTCCTCACCTAATAGCTGAGGGAGCAGTTTGCTGCTGGGCTGGCTAAGAGAGGTATGAGAGTCACTAGGTAACGTTTCTTAACGAGATACACCCCAAAGGGTGAGCTGGGCRTGCCCCAGCCCGGCACGCAGCAGACCCGTGGTCCACGCACGGGGCCGCTCACATCTGCCCCGCCGCGAAGTTTCAGGCTCTAGGGTGGCTGAGCTGTCAAATCATCAAATCCACATTTTGTTGGAACATAGCTGGAACAGCCACGCTTCCGCAAAAAATTGTTTTGACAAGCTGCGTTTGTGGACCCAAAGCCATTGCCTGAGAAAATTTGTGACCAGCACTAATCGGTATATCCGCACTGGTAATTCTGCATAGAAAGCTGCACACTAGGGTAATGAAAACTGGGGCAGAGGATTAATTAAATTAAGAGAAAAGAATTTTAAAAGGCCTTTCTGACCAACAGCTCTGTTGCTCTATTCCAAGGACAGATAAAAAGGAAATTAACTCGACATCTCATTAGGGAG
Source organism: Oceanodroma leucorhoa (assembly GCA_030449065.1). Taxonomy (NCBI): domain Eukaryota; kingdom Metazoa; phylum Chordata; class Aves; order Procellariiformes; genus Oceanodroma; species Oceanodroma leucorhoa. The sequence goes on from JASVER010000028.1 coordinate 8,844,892, forward strand.
AACTGGGGTGGGGAGGGAGAAAAAAAGGTCAAAAAGAGGCAGGAATGTGTGTGTTAGTAGCTAGAGGGAGACTGAAGTGGACAAAACCTTCCAAACAAACCCAAAAAAGCCATGAGCATTAATGTCCYCACCTGGGACAATCTTTGGGGTGGGCAGGTGAGACAATTCTGAGCTTTGAGGTGCCAGTTTCTGATGAGGCTCTGAAGCCTCGAGCTCAGCCAGCCGCCGAAGGAGGTGGGTTGGGTGCTTACTCCCCACCTCACCCACATCCTAGTCCTGTTGCTTTGTCATTCTGTTGATGTTTTAGCTCCCACAATAAGACAACTTCTTACCTTTGATCCACCCCCTGGAGACTTCCTTAGTTTAAGAGATATTTTCTGCCCGTTTGGAAAAGATACTCTTTCTAACCCTATGAAAGCAAACCTGGAGTCTGCCAGAGCTCTGCTTGAGCAGACTTACTAAAGGAGGCCAAACGAAACTTCCCATGACCCAGTACATTTCAGAGAAAGCATCAGGATCACAGGGCTAAAATAGTTTATCTTGGCTATTGGATTTATTTTGCCTGTAACAAATATTTTGGCTTCCTTCCCTATCAGTTTGCCAACGAAAACACAGATCCAAGGTTTTCAGACTGCAGGATTGTAGCAATCCTGAAAAATGACAAAGTGAAACACATACCAGCTAATAAAGAGCTATTCATGCTATAAATGCCCTCTTGTGCTGCTTTCCACATACTGTAACTCAGCTTCTGGAAACATTGGGCCTGTTCACCCTAACATTGATCTCGGAGATTTGTTCTGCAGCAAGTCACACGGATGCTTTCTTTACAACCAACGCTTTCTTTACAACCAACGTCTCTGACTTCTAAGTGGTGTATTATTCCTCTCCCACAAAGACACAAAGCTATCCTTTTTTTTTATTATTGGGAATAAACCGACACTGGGGAAGATAACTTATGAAACAGGCTACCAAAACATCTGTCCATACTGAAGATGGTAATCTGGCATGATTAGGTGTCAGTGAGATTCACCAAAGGTAAACCCTCATTTTTTTMTCTCTCCATTGATATTGGGATTATATCCAACGCTGTTATCGCAATTTAGTACCGCAATACTCCCTTTTCGGGGAATCCGCACGCGTGATGACTCTCCACAGACTACGTAACCCCAACATTGTGGGGCTGCTTCCAGGGACGCGCCCTCCAAATGCCCACCAGTGCAGCAACGAGACAACCTCCAAACCGCCCAACTCCAAACCCTGCCCACAACCTGGAAATGGAGCTGGATCTTTCTGACRATGGATTGACCTACAATACAGATTCTGTCCTTGGAACTTAGTCAATGACTACAACAGTGCTATATAAATCAATAAACCAACTCACATCATGTAGCAAAATAGGCTTTTGTAGCTAAWGGCAAAAGATGTGGAAAAGGAAGAGACAATTGTACATGTAACTCTTCTTGTCCTAAGAACTTTAAATTAAGACCTCATTTATCAATCTGTGGCTGGTTATATGATTAAAAACTGAAAGTTGTCTCCCTCCTTTAAAAACTAGYGGGAAATAAGAGTCAGGTACTCAGCTGAAGATGTTCTAACGCTCAAGGCTAGGAGTGATGTGTCATGGAATATATGACTCTTCTGCTAAATGTTACATTCACCATTCTTGGTATTATTCTTGGTATATAACTCACTGCTTTGGTGACAGAGGTACCAACTGGCAAAAACATTTTATTACATTATTAGTCCCTTAGACCCAGAATCTAAAGACCACTCTTGTATTTTCAGACTATGGAGTCTTCCATTTTTTACCCTACAGGATGACCAGATAGACACAGAAAAGGAAATGATACACAGAGATGACTGAAGACACAGATTTCTCTGGAAATATCATTCATAAACTCAACAGCTTTCTTATTATTTCCTTTTCCTCAACCTGGAATCTGAACTTTATACACTAAGTAAAGATCTGCAAAGACTGGGGCTCCTCCAGGCTATGAGCAGCAAAAGCCTGAACTGACACAATTCTGCCAAGGACACTTCTCAGCTGATATTCTAGGTGTTTTATAGAAAGCATGGCACTACTCAGAATATATTTTCCTCACTTCTAGACCAAAATTACAGCCACGAGTTTGAATAAAAGTCATAGTCCATAATAACTGTTACWGCAATAAACATTGCAAAACTCAGGTACAAGCTGATTTATCTGAGGAAAACACAAAGTGCTTTAGTGATACAATGCATTATTAATGCAGCAACAGCTACTGTGCTTTAYCTGAAATAGAATTTTATACTGTTTTTTGCATCAGCTTCTTTACTATATGCTTCCCTAATGAAGAATTAAAAAATAAAGTGACTGACTTTTCAAAAAGGACAGTGTGAAAACATCCAAATATTCACAACGGACAGAACTAACGGAGGTTTCCAGATCGTGTAACTTAACTGGTTAAGTTAGCGACAAAGCAGCAGCTGGATTCTAGCTTTCTATTTCAGTAAGAGACGCTAAATCTTCCAAATAAGCCAAWGCTACAAGAAATGTCACTTATAAAAAAATTACAGAAAAGCAAAGGATGTAAGATGGCCAGACAGGGAAAAGGCTGCCACAAAAATAAATATGCCATTTACATCTCAAGGATCAGTTTTAACATCAATCTAATGCTGATGTACTTGAGCTAAGAAAAAATGACTGTACTTTCTACAAGGAATTGATAACGGACATATTGAATTGAATACTGACCTTGGAGCAAAGAACAAACGTTTTTTGCAGCCAAGGCAGAGGTAAAATGTTGATGTAAAACCTTGTTAATAATTATCTATCAGTTCATATTTCTGCACACTAACTTGTTCTTTAGATTTTATTTTGTGTGTACAACTATTTTACCCTACACAGAGATGTAACCCATTTCCTTCCAGTGAATTGTCCCCTAAAAGTTCAGGCAGGAAAAGGGTTCAGTAGAAGTACAGAAAATGCCTCACTCTCTCCATCTTGTGGGCATAAATGAATGTTGCAGCATRTGTTTGACAACCACAATGAACCCTGACTCAGGAAAACTTTTAATATGTATGTGATTATGAACATRTATGTTCATGTATAGGAACATTTTCTTAACACTTAAATCATGTGCTTAAATCCTACTGACTAAATTAGATGTGATAATGAGCTGTCCCTCCAAATRCTTATTAAAACTAGTAGAATATCTTTGATTTTTTTTTCTTTCTCCAAATAATCACAGTAATACAGCATCATTAAACACAATGCAAGAATCAACATACCAATGCAACATAAAGTATAGTATTTAAGAAGAAAAGTAAAGGCACTTACCCACTYGTGATGTCATCAGCTCTGATATTCTTGCCCAGCACGTCCCCATCGCTCATATAGCCGGTGGCATCCATGGTGATGCCTTCCAGATCGATTTCATCACTTCCCTTGTCCGAGATGTCCACGTGGCAGACACTGCTACCGCGGGACGCCAGTTGTCTCCGCAAAGGTGCCGAATACATGTAACGCCCCGGCTCCGTGTTGATGAAGCGGCTGGCGTTCCCTCGCGGAGGATACCCATTTCCCATCGACGGAGCGTCGCCGGCCTGCAGGCGGGGGCTGGACTGCCCCAGCCTCCACGACAAGGGGGTCGGTCGCCCCGTCAAGCTGAGGATGCTGCGGCCACTTATCTCGGTAGTGACGTTGGTGTCAAATGTAGTTTCCAATGTGCTTAAAAAAAATAAATGCATTTGATTAAATGTGGCCTGCTGTACAGAGCAYCTTGAGATTTCAGGTGATTGCAAGACCCTACACCCTGAACACSCACCAAGTTACAGATTGTAAGTAACAGCATTAACAGAATTTACCTGCTACAACACCTTGAGTTACGGTCCATTTCTCCAACACTGGTTTTAAATAATGATACTTTTGCACCCCGGCCACCAAGTGTTCAACATATATGTGAGAAGACTTAAGCAGGAACTTTTTAATGGATTATCCACAGTATCAAGGCATAACTTTTTAATCTTCCATCATGTATAACTCTATTATACCTTGGTTTTGCCACTCTAGGCAAGAGAGTAGAATATTAAGCTGACTAAAGGAAAACCAACTCAAGTACTATTTTTCTGATACATTTTCTTGTTTTGGCTTCATTCATGAAAGCCCTAATACTCTGGAGACGTGTCCAGCAAGAAGATGGTAGCTATTTCTACACTGAGGAAAGGATTAAGTGAAAAAATAATAAGAAAGGCAAATTTATTTTTCAAAATCTATTTTATATATTCAGGAATTGAATATATTTTTCAATATATTGATAATATTTATACAGAGCTCTGGTTACAAAAGCATTTTAGGTCACAGCCTGTAAATACAGTTTTTGATAAGCATCAGCTATATTAAATCTTCCATTCTCCGTGACTGAGTGTGTGAATATGTTGCATCCCTTCCAACAGCAATGCTAGTACGCTCTGAGAATGCTGAGACCACCTACCTCGGTAGCAACGTTTGTGTCAAAAGTAGTTTCCAATGTGCTTAAAAAAATAAATGCRTTTGATTAAATGTAGACTGCTCTATGGAATCTTAAAAATGGGACTGCTACACCAGATTTCAGGTGATGTGCATAGATTGCAAGACTGCACCCTGAACACTTGCAGCTTAGTTGCAGCTAATTTAGTTGCAGCTAACCCATAGCTGCAACTTCTTTTACCCACAGGAGCTCCCCTTCTCCTTTCCTGCTCAACTAACAGAGTGTTATTTCTTTTTTTATTGTGGATATTTGTTAAAGTAAGCAGCATTGTACTATTAGCAATACATGTTACGAACACGCTGCAAAAACCTATGCATCCTGAGGTTGTAGTAATTAAATCATAATAAGCTGTCACATTAATTGAAATTTGAAAAGAAAAATAGCATTGGGAGTTCCATCTTTGCAAGCTCTGCCTCAGTTTTAGATAAAAAGCCAAACCACAAAGTGTTCCCCCAGTGAACTCATTTAGGGCTGCAGTCCAYAAGGCACTGAGCACTAAGTAGGACCTCGACCTCATTAGGGACCAAACAGCTTATTCTCCCAAGCCTCCCATTCAACACTGAAAAGATCTGAGTCACAGAAGGTTTACATGTAATAACAGTCGTTGTTTATTCAGAGCATATTTTAAATATTGCTGAAGATTTATAAATGCTGCTTTACAAAGAAAAAGCAGTTATATACATGGATGATTAATAATATTAGAAAAATCTGTTTGTCCAAAGATTGGTCAGGAATTCAAGTTATGCACTTTATCAATTGGGTCAAGCACAGTTCACCTGCTTACTTAAACAAAATATTACACATGGGGAAAGAGGTGTAATGCACTGAAGTTGTTCATGAGCAAGATGAAGAAACATTTTAAACTGTAACTATATTCAAACATCACCTAACGCATTTAACAAGCACTGATTATTCTCCACCTTTGATTCTATATACAACCCACCACCACCAATTACTCATCATACATCTCAATAAACACTGAACACAGTTCAGAATCTGTGCTTTAAAGACAAAAAGTACAAGATCGGTCTCTTCCACTATCAGTGTTAATCATTTTTCAAGGATGCAACCCAGCCAGATCTAAGAGATGTAAAGCAAGAGCACAATGATTTCCATTTTCTTATGGACAAAGTCATGCCATTACCTGTGAGTGACCTGGGTTCCCCGTAAACTGGACATCGTTTCCTCTAAGTTCTGTCGAAGGTCGGCAATGTTCTTCACAGTTCGCAATCGCCGAGTTTCTGGATCCTCTCCTACAGGGAAAATAAACCATTAGAAAGGATAAGGCAGGAAACAGCAGAGAACTGAGCCATTACCTCTGCCTGAAGCTGTCTCAAATGCATTTTTTATGACTTTCTGTTACTTAACACTCTAAACTGTTTATGATGCAGATACCATTCCCCTACGGCAGGCACCTGCCTTTGCCGCAGCCGGACGGAGAATGAGCTCTGTACTGCTAACTTTATTTCACAGGCTGCCTTTGCACCAGATGTTTCTGTATTGTCATTTCCCCATATGACCCAATTTAAATTCTGGTTAACTTTCAACCTCATTAGAAGATATACTCCATCAATACGACCCTTTCCATCTCATATATTGACACAATTAACATCAACCCAGCACAGCCCATTTCCCCAATGCTGTATTTTCACTAGACCTTCTTTTTCCCATTTTAAATAGATCTCATTCTACAACGTCAGCTTTCCAATAAAGTAAACTGTGTTGTCTGGGTGCTCCATGCTGAGTGATGTTTTAGGTAAAATAGCAAAAGTTTTTGCTTGTCCGCAGCACGACAAAGTTATYGTTACTTAAATGTACTACGTGACACAAAGTTGGGGGTGACTTTTACTTTCTCTGCCATTCAGAAATCCTGTTCTTTAAATACTCTGTTCTAAAACACGTTTGTGTCCTGTTCTTGAACTCTAGAAGTAGAGTCTATATGCATTAAAAAAGTCCTCCTAGTGCCTCAGCATAATTTATTTTTATAAAATTAATAATTTMATTATAGTGCCTCAGCATTATTTATTTACTTGCTCTCAGCTGTCAATTAAGAAATGCTTTGGTTGCTAACTCAGCTGAGCTTTATATAGTTAAACCTTCTAAGAGGTTGAAGAGAAGTGAATTTCTAGTAGTTCCATCATATTCTTTGTAAGCTGAATGCTGAAACAGAAAACTTCCAAAAAGCCATCACAAAACTTCTGTTGGGCACAGAAGGAAATGATTTCATTCTAGAGGGCTGACAACTTATGACTAAAGAAAATACTACAGCTTATTTAAAACTTTTCAAATTTCGTATCTGCCTTCTCTGCACAAGTGATGCATTCTTAAGCTGCCAGGATACTGGTCATCCATGCGATTGCTAGTTTAGATGGCTATCTATAYATTACACAAATCAGAAGTGTTAAGGAACAGACAAATAAGCCATAATTTTTCTGTTGTTGGAACTTTCCACATTCTTTGCTTTAAACATGTTTCTGAAAGATGCCAGGTTGGTGGCACAGAAAAACCAAGTCACATACTCTTGCCTGCAAAGCAGCTGTAGCACAAACTCCTCACCAAAGCGCTGGAGCCCTGACTACAGGGAACTATCTAGGGAGGGGAAGATAGATTTTAATGGTTATACATTCATTAGCCTTTCYGAGACAAACAACAATGGCTCGGGTAGTGTCCATGTTAGCAATTTTTTTTTTAATGGGTCTCTACTCCCTGGGAAATAATCTCCCTGAGACACCATTCTCTGAAGCCAAATGGTCAAACAATTCTGACCTGCTGGACTGGAAATAGCCGCCTAACAAGACCGATTCCTTTAGCCAATGGGTCTCTGCGACATAAAAACCACCATTTTCTACACTCACGGATCTACAAGTTTTTGCAGTAAAGAACATAAAATATTTATAGGTCTTTAGCCTAACAAAGGTCACAGTGCTCTTTTACAGATCATTTCTCTCATAGATACAAAGGCAAACGGTAGATAACTTCTTAAGAGAACATACATGAGACAAGCTAAACCAATTTCTGTTGAGATCACTCTTACGCCTAAATTGATAYCAAATTTTTACTTAAGTGACATTCAATTGCTTAAATTATAAGTATACTTAAAAGACAGACATTGGGTAGTGCCACTAGAACTTCATTACTAAATCACTTAGCTCTTCATGAACAGGCAGTATCATTAAACTAGTCAGCTTCCAGTTCTCTCTACCTATGCTTTCTTTTGTTTCATACGTGCTTTTAAACTAAAAGCATCAATAGCTGCTACGTAGGGAGAGAATAAAGCTGTCCCTTATTTCTTCGAATTTATTTGGGTTGAGGGACCATTTTGTTTTGTTTGCTCCTTTTCCCCTAAGAGCCCCTTTATGGACTGCTGCTGTCTGTGGGGTTTGGCTGCACGCAGCTGGATTTTCCATCTCCATTGTTCGAGGTTGTCAGCTGTCTTCCATTTTTGCATCCCCAAACTTACATATTCTACTTGAACAATAGTTTGTATTTACGTAACACCTGCCATTACCGGCTAAAGACCTTTTGTGATCTATAAACACTTCTCAGTTTAGAGGCTGAGAYACACCTAGGCTAGGCAATATGATGATTAAGACGTAAGACTGAAAAAAATTAAGCAGCTGGACATTCTGCRTTTTGTACTTTGAACTAGCTCTCATATTCAAGTAGGAACCCAAACATGTTCTCAAGGATTTCATCCCTTGTGCCCTTTATTTGCCTTTTAAATATTTAATCCACCTATATATAAATCATACACACAGACATGCTAATTCATGCATTCCTGCAGCCCTTTTCCTCACCAATGACTCTGCCTCTTGGCTCTGCCATCAGCATATGTGCACACAGGTATAAACACAGAATATGTAATGCAGTCAGAAATTAATCCAATTGTGAAACTTTTAGCCACGTGCTTTTTCCAAGCAGGACAATCAGTTTCAAAACTYGCATTAAACTGGAGGACTCCAAGACTGAGTAGACGAAAAAAACTGAGATATTCTACTGATGAGATATACTGCAATAGTATGCAATAAGCAAAGTCATAGACATTGCTGAAATTGGAATAGGAGGAGACTTGACTGTGACTTTAAAAGCACATTTTAAATCTTTAGTAGAATATGGTTGCTAAAAATTGCTTTGTTGTACTGATAAGCTTAAAAATTATTGCTAATTATCATATACTTCTTGCAGTAGCGGGAATTTTAGATAAACATATGAAGTACTTTTGAATTTAGACTGCTAGTATTCTAATTACAATCAGTTTCAGCTTCTGTATGCTGGACACAGTAAACTGAAGTTGGATTTTGGTCTCTTATTGCTGCAAAGACCACTTCTCAAATTGATCAGATTCATGTGAGTGAATACTGAGATTCCTCCAAACCTATAAACGAACCAAAACATCAAGGAAATGAACTTAATCTTTTCTGCAAACTCTGAACCAAAGTTTTAAAAAATAAAAAATAAATATGAAATGTTTGGGAATACTTAGGATCCTTATAATAGCTTAATCCTAAAAGGTGCTGCACATCTCCTAGAAAAACAWTAAGTACTCAGAATTCCTAATGATTTCAAGAAATCTGGGGGGCACACGATGGTGTAGAACTTGAGCATCTAGTATTCAGATTATGGACACCCCGTTTCCATTGCTGAAGAGCTGAAAGAAATATCGTAACTAATACGAAATAAAGCATTAGGAATAAACCCAAATTAAATCCCCTCTAAAGAGGGAGCTCCTGACTTCAAACTTGCTTTAGCCCATTCTTATTTAACCAGATCACAGTCAGTACGTCGTATTGCGAGAYGTACCTGAGAGGTCCTCGAGAGCAGGCTGTCCAGTTTTGACATAAAGAGCAGAATCCATGCTGACCCCTCCTGTGCTGGCCTCAGCTGTTACGTTCCCTTCATTGTCTGTCTGYGATCTGGAAGGCAAAACAAAATAGAGGTGTGCAGTCACTCTCCATCAAAAGTATCTCAAGTAAAACAACTAGACAATTGCACCCGCCATCAGCCGCTCTGTCCCTCTCTCCAGAATAGACCAGCAGACTGGTTTTACATAATTCATTAGTCCCATGTTGAACTATGTCCTAGAAATGGAAACAAGCACTCAGCTGGAAAAAATAAAAAATTCATAGTCAAAAATAGACTTCACAGCTCTTCAGTCAGGGTCTTAAGACACTTGGATTTCCAGCTAAATTTTAATTATCAATAACATCAGTTGTTGCGGCTAATCTGACCCTCTCTAATAAAGTCTGTATTGCATAAATATAAAGCAGGTAGGGTGCGATGGCATGCCACACTTCTGCTAATTTCCCTTCAGTAACTAGCAATGTCACTCACTTGTATTCTAAAATAAATGACTGGGTAAAACCAACTTCAAACTCCAATTCATTGTCTGACATTGTGGCTGTCAGGTAACAAAAGGTGATGTCGTAAGAATCTATTGCCAGATTTAAGTAATATATCTTGACCCATTTCATTTTGCCAGTTGCACTGCGTTTTGCTTGTAGAGCCACACCAACAAGCGGCTGGAAGTTCTCCTGTCCAAWGGGTAAGTGCTGTACAAAAGTGAGGACACAGCAGGGAATTACTACTGCTATATTCTTAATTTCAGTTGACTCTATATGAAATGTAGAACAATTTCTCATGTCTTTTACTTAAAAAAAAAAAAAAAAGGGGGAAACAAAAAGTCAGTCTTTAAGCAGCTGAAAAGTTTAAAGTAACCTTAGCTRATAACAGAAAAAACCTGAGACTACTACTGCAATGCATTAACAAGTGCGTTTTTCAGATTTGAMAAAGTGTCTGGATAGTAAATTTATAATAATGCTGTTTGCCTTGCAAATCAATACAATTTGACTTTTCTCTTTCCTTTTAAAGTCAGCAAGGTTATACAGTCAAGCTTTTTTTCCTCCAATGCTGAAAAGAGAAGACTATTTTTTCAATTTCTCAGCATTTTCTCCAGCTGCCAATAGGTAGTTTCATGACTGTCTTTTGTAAAAAGTGAAATAAATACTGCCTAGAGTTTATCAGTATGTTTGGATTATAGAAAATGTATGGATTGCATCTCCTTTTACACTTTAGATGATGATATCTATGTTCAAACTAAGATGAACACCAAGTAGAGTGCTTTTTACTTTATCTTTTCATAGGGCATTGTAGTGATAAACTTAACAACCCAAAGCATCATGAATACATTTTTGCAGGTTTTGAGACATAAACAATAAAGCAAGCAGTTTGCAATCACAATTTTCTACTGAATTATGGATTAAAATAGTACAAACTGCACTGTCAATTTTTAACKCAAAACAAATCTCCAAGAATTACTATAAGTAGATCCCACCTTGAGCCAAAGATGCAACAATAATGCCGATGTATGTAGACAAATGCAAGAGCAAASGAAATCCAGAACATTTACTATTAATACAAGTTTTAGTCAGATTAATTTTTCCCAACTGGTTCATTTTCATGTGACTGCTTCTCAGAAGGACACCTGGCATTTTATTCCATACACACAGGGAGAAGACTCAAGGGGTCAGAAGACTCAAGGGGTCAGAAGACTCAAGGGGTCAGAAGACTCAAGGGTCACACTTCCCATTTTGCATTCCTACATAGGTCTTTGGCAACCCTCTCCTTCAGGTTAATATAATTTACATTCACTTTTATTTAAAAAATGTGGCCAACCATTTCTTACGCTACGTCTGCCGAGAGATCAAAGGCAAAAAAGCAGATAGTAGAACTGAAAAAATGATGGGAAAGGGCAATAAAGATGACCAAAGGTTATGAACAGCACCTCTACAAGTAAAAACTGAACAGGATAGGACACCTTAGCCTAGAAGAGACACATCTTAGGGGAGGGAAGGATACGATAGAGGTCTCTCAAATCATGAGCAGCAAGAAGTTGGTGAAGACAGAACAACCGCTTGCATTCTCTTCCCATGAAAGAATTAAGTGGTGTCAAAGAAAACTAGGAGATGGCTGTCAAAGCCAAAAATCCCACCATTTGACTGAGGAATTTCTCGTGTCATGGTCTGGCTGGGGAGCATGTCCTTAGGAAGCTTTGTTATTGATTCCCCTCTTGTTACTCTTCCCCACGTATCCTCTACTGCCATAGTCAAACGGAAGATGCTGGCTAGACGGAGGTTAGTTGTGACCCCAYATGGCTGCTCTTTTGCTTATCTCATTCAGGGTTAATGCACAGAACAGCAGACTTTGTGCCTGGCCTTACCTATACTAAGGGATTTTTATTTTTATTTTTTTAAGATACCCCATTACTGCTTACAGTGAGGCAGCTCCACCACTGTTAGCCACACTGAAGAGAATGAGTGGGTCTATGTCATAAACTGGCGTTGCTACAACTTTTAAAGCTATGATGCATAAAACAAACCTAATCCACACGGTACAAAAACACGTATGATCAGTACCTGGTCAAGAAGATGTCAGCATTCTCATCTTAACTGTTAGTAGGGTCGGCTACAACAATTATTCACCCTCCTATCTATCACAACTTCTTATACATCTTAGTCTGACGGCCTTCACCAACAGTTTTTGTGTAAATGTTAAATTGTCTACTCTCTTAAAGCAAGAAACTTTTACATGAYGTGGCATGCTGCCTCACCCCCCTGAAAAAGTGTCCAAAATGAATCTTCCTATCTAAGCGTCACGTTCAAAACGGTCCACTGGAGAAGTTCCCATACCTGTACATGAAGGGAGCTACCGTGGCGGTGTTCGGGTGGCTGTATTGCTGTTGGGGATGAGGTAGCTGAACACTCACAGTATTGCTCCCTGTGGTGTGTGTCGTCGCGGCGGGTCCACTGACAGCTTGGCTGCTGCTGCTGCTGTTGAGGCCTCCTACACCTTTTCCTTCTGAAGAGGCGAGGCTGGACGAGGAGCTGGAATGCCTGCTGTCCAGCTGAGACTTCTGATGAGAGAGCCCCGAGCTGGCTTTCCCGCTGCGGCTTCTCTCGCCTTCCTTTGCAGCAACGGGGGCACTTGAGGATTTCCCTGTGGTGGTTTTCATTCCTGGTTTTGGTATTCCACTGTGCGAAGGGGCAGAGGCCTCCTTCTTGGCACTATTCAGCTTTCCTCCTTTAGGGATAAAGCTTGCGATCTTGGAGGACTTTTTTGGCATCTCTGTTGTTGCTAGCGCTGTCTGTTCTTCTTTTGGTTCCTCTTTCACGTCCAGCTTTTCAGTGACAGATGTTCTCTTTGTAATCTCTTTACTTTTATCCTTTTCTTTCTCTTTCTGTTTCTCTTTATCCTTCTCATTACCCTTTGGAGAACTTTTCTTGTTAGTTAGTGCCCGGCTGAAAGTCCTTTGTGCAATTCCCTTGAGTGCAATTTTGGGACTACTGGACATCGATCCCGGATTGTTCACATTCTGATTCGCGGCATCAATTTCTTCGCTTTCCTCAAAGCTGAGAAGCGTCTCCAGCTTTTCGCAACTGTTGTCCCGAGACCCCGGACACTCGAGCGTTGTCCCTCCTGCTTTGGAGCCTCCTTTGCTATTGAAGAGCTTTAATTTTTCAAGCATGGATTTTTGACCATTGGGAGTTGTTTTGGCGATTTCYGACGGTGGCTTTGGAGGCTCCGATACGGGCTGCTTTACGGATAACATGGAAGACGTAGCTGTGTGCTTAGCACTAAGGGACTTGCTGCGCCAAGGTTTAATAGCAGAGCTGGGCTGAGGGATGGCTGATGAGTTATTGCAACTAACAGTACTGCTGCAGCTTTGAACTGAGGATGAGACATTTTCATTCATTCCTGTGGGCTGGGAGGCTGTACTGTCTGCAGGCTCTGGAAAAAAAACAAAAAACAACCCAAAAAACCAACACAGTAGTACCTGATATTATAGCTAGTCTGAGATTCTTTCTGTAATGAAACATTAGGAACTTAACACTGATAACATCAAAAAGATAGACACAKATACTATTTTTAACATCAGTATCACTTAAAGAAAATAAAAGCCAGTTTTCTTTTCCTACCCAGCAGAAGAGCAACGAGCTCCTACTATGTAATTTACATTTACTTGCTGTTTCAAGGAAAAAAAAAATAAATAATCTCCTCCAATTCAAACCAAAATGTGTTTTGCAATGTGTTCTCCCTTATTAAGTTCGTAATACTTTTTCATTAGCAAAAATACAGCACTATTTTCTAACTAAGGGTTCCCTCTGCTTTTGGCAAAATATTTGCAGTCCAAGTTCGATTCTTAGAAAAACCTCAAACATAAAAAAAATGCAAGAGTAAGGAAAAAATTAAAACAGAAGTCCTTTCAGTTATTGGAGGGGGATGAGACCTTCATATGCAAAAGGTAGAAGAAAACTCCATGTACAAAAATAAAACCAATTGTGTCCTTATGCAATAAACCTAAATTATTACCACATATCTTAATCCAGCTGTAAGAAAAACTAGTGGCAGTAACTGTACAGCCCTCCTCCTTCAGAGAAAGCAAATCTTTTATTTATTTAGTTCCTTTTAATGTTATTTGTTCTTGTTAAGAAATTAGTTCAGAGCTTAAAGAGAGCTTGAAAAATCACACTCACCTACCAGTGGCCACTTCTCCTCTGAAGTTCCTCTTTGCAGAGTTTCCTTTCTGGAGACGTTACTCTCTCAATTATCACAAATATGTTTTCTGTTAAACTGCTCATGTTTCCAATTAACTTTTGTCATCTATGTCTGTTCGCCTGCCCAGCAGCCTGCTGGGGATTAACGGCTCTTACCTATATTTCCCTGCCCTCTAGCAATAAAGTAAACTGTGTATAGAGCTGCATTTTTTTAATTCAAAAATCAACAGCGGTTGAGAGCGTGCGTTTTCAGCAGCCGGAGCAGCCCTGTGAATTCAGCCCTGTAAATCATGAGCTGCTGCAACCACGCAGGGACTGTTTTACTTCACTTTCAGCTGCTCGGTGAAGATACGGCTCTGTTAACCTCCCTCCTCTGATCCAAACCAGATCTACTAAAGATTTAAAGCACATACATCTTCCTGAGTTAGCGTAAAAATCAGGTTTCTAAGAGTATTAGAGACTCCTTAATAATAAASCCAGTCATTTCACATGGTTATGGACAAAGTGGGATAGCAGGAATTAATGATACTTTTAAAAATATTACTTAAATCAGAAGATTTCCAGGACTCTGTTATTAACAAATAACTATTATATTGGCTGGTTTTGCCAGTCCTTTTCCTATGGCAAACTACCCACACAGAGATGGAAGGAAGCAAGAGCCGGATTACAGACACAGAAAGGAATCGTACTTCTTTTAAGCTGGTGCCAGCCTGCTGACTTCCAGGGCACTACTCCTGCATTACTCCTGTTTTACTCTAGTATAGAAGGAAAATCAAGCCACCGAACATCCCGAACAGCCATGCCACCCAGACCTCTAGTTGCTCTGCTCAAGCCTGCYAAATTCCATCCGATGGGTTAAGGGGAACTAAGGAGTGACAGTGTCGGAGTCGCAGTGACCCCCAGCGCAGGGGCGAGCAGTGACCCACCCTCCCAGCGCCCTGCCCGCAGACAGGAGAGAGGAAGGAAGGTCACAGCTACTTCGGAAGCTGTTGGAAATGTCACTCCCTCTGCTTTCAAAAGCTGTGCACCATTGCTTTTGCCTTCATGCCTCTTACCATACACCGCTGCTTTGTTATTGTTTTTATTTCCTGAAGTCCTCCTACCCATCAAAATCTACTTCCCATTGCAACACTGCACCACGCTCCTTTTGTAAAGTCAGAACAAGCAAGCCTTTGTCTCAGCCTGCCTTCCGCAGAAGACTCCCAGGCAATGTAATGAAAGCTTCACGAAACTCCCAATTGTGCATCATTCACAATTAATTTGTTTAGCTTCTTTTAAAAAAATTAATAATTACCCATCTCAGTATTGGGATACGTCTTCAGAAACTGGCGTTTCACAGTACTTCCAACACTAAGTTCCTAATCCAAATGCATTCTGGCCTAATCGTGCTAAAAAAAAAATCTCAGCACAAAGCATACCCGTGTCCATAAATCATCAGAGATGTCCGTGGTTCATGAACCTGCCTAGGATGAATTTACAGCTGGGTCCAGGGATGAACCTAATGTACTAATCAACACAGGCAGGGAATCTCTTACTTTCTCAGAAAAAATGAGTTGCAAGGAGTAACGGGACTGGGACAATATAAGGGTGACAAATTGAAAATTACTGGTAAGGGATCCATCTACAAAGTAGTGCTTATTGCTTTACACACATACAGAGAAGGCAGCATGAAGCGGGGGAAGAGCTGGTTGCACACTCAGGTGGTACAACATAAGCAGCAACACAAACCCAGCTCGGGGGGAAACGGCATTCAGTCGGAGCACGCAGCCAACTGAACGGACTTGGACAAGAAATCTGTGTTCTTCCCAATAGGGTTCTTAACAACAGTTTGAAAAAAAAAAATACAGGGAACGTGTGTATCCGTATGAACAAAGCCGTCCTGCATTCACCAGACCGCAGAGCCTAGGCAGAGTCCTCGTGTGAGCTGTGGCACACACCGAGGTGAGAGCTGCCCGGTACCAGGCTGTGGTCCATAACCCAGGTGTAAGGTCTGACCCCACCTCGAACACTGCGCTAGCTGTTACACACTGCAGATCAGCTGTGGGAACAGAAACCGGAGGCAGCCCGCATCGAAACAGGTTTCCTATGAGCTCTTCAATGTTTCCCTGGAAGTGAATGGAAGGTGTCGGTTCATTTGGGATGTCAACTTCATCCTGACAGCCCAGGTGAGTGCTCCAGACCATGGACTTCTGGGGAAAAGGCTTTGCTTGGATCAAGTGAAATGGCTTCTTTATCACATACCAAAAGCATTTCTCAAAATTTATTTCCCAACGAAATCTAGAACTTTTTCATTTCTCCTTTCTCTGAATGTATTCAGGATTTTATTTTTTTTTTTTAAATTCTTTGTGGTCACTGACCAAAACACAGGTTTTTTTGTTTGTTTGCTTTTAAACACAGCGTTCGCTTTGTCCCCAACTCCCCCACATACATGCTCCTATTTGGAACTTAATTGTGTCTCCATTGCCAGTGGCGTAGGCTGAGTACAGTGTAACTCCAGCTACAGAGCTGCTCCTCATTTACAGACATGCAGAGAAATCAGAATTAGGACAATAYTATGACTGTAACATTTTAAAAAAATGAATATATGGGGACATTAATGTAATTTTCAGAGTCTCTACCTAACATTTTCCAGGAAGTAAATTCTATAAATGTAAGGTGCTACACATCTGATATCAATGAAAAATATTTAGAAACTCTTAAATATACACGTTAAGCTTTGGGAAAGGAAAGACGATGTTTTCTCACACAAGTACAGTGGATTCTGATTCATACTCAGGTCAATACAGTGAAACTGGAAATTCCAAGTCCTCAAGTTTTTGTTGCATTGCACCCTACAAAGTTAATGCAAGAAATAAAAAGTTCACCATAAAACACACGCATGAAAAACGGCCTCAGCTTAAGAAAACTTCTGTCTTTTTAAGATTCTCTGTCTCTTTCTTACAACAAGTCTGCTGGCTCTTTTACTCCTCAGACCAGTCTTGGTAAACGAAAAGGGTTCTGCTGCCAGAATGTAGATTCAAATGCTAGGTTTCCTAATGAAGCAGTAACATCAATACGTGGATAACACATCAGCATGCAAAGGGGAAAGTTTTATTCAGCRTAGCATAGGCCCTTCTTTCATGAAAAGGAGAGCAGGTTTCATGCATTCGATTAATAAGCTTATTATTTCCCATGTGTTCCTTTGTGAGGGAGATATTTTCTTTCTTCAGCAACCTGCATTAACTAAAACTGACTATAAAAGACATGTTTTCAAACCCAAGCCACAGTCTACAATAAATAATGATCGCTTTCCTCTTTTCAAAGTCAAATCTTGGCCTGAAATCTATTTTGTTCCTAGCGTTCCTGTTAAAAAAGATGTTGGTGGTCTAGTTCCAATGCCAATACGCACTGTAGCATGGGTAAATCTGATTTCAGCTGCTCCTGCAAAGTCTTAACTGCGTCTGCAAACCTACCCATTTGTGATGGAAAAAATAAAATAAAATAAAAAGAGTCTGAAGGCTTATGATTTAATTCTTCCACTGAAGTCTTTGAGAGCTTACGTTATAATAAGGTCAGGAGAAAATATATGCAATTTCCCATCATTTGTCATGTTCGTTTTAAGCAAGTAGACTTTGATTTGCTATAACTGAAAACTTTCAGTAACAATCATTATAAGCATGAAAGGCAACACAAAGACAAAGGATGTTCTCATAGTTACTTCTCCTCAGGAGGGTCAAGAACTTAACAGCATTTTAATTCATTTTAGAATGAACAAGCTGTCATTTTTTATTTCACAGCTATGGGAAAAATAACAAGTTCTCATGAAGAGAAATATCTTTTAGTCCAGCCCATAGATTAGATACTGGGTTAAAAGCAAATCCACAACCAAATTCTAATTTAGGAAGTAAAAGCAGATCTGCTCTATGACATTATAGTGTCAGAACTGCAGAAACCAGTGTGGCAGTTTCACCATTTCCCATCTAGAGGAATAACTGGTGAGTCTTGACCCTTCCCATCCACCCACCAGAAGACACTTCAAAGTACTACAAACAAGAGTCCTACTCAGCTTTTTAGCCGAGCTATTCTCTTCTTCAGTAATGATTTATCATGCTCAGCAAACCCCTGAAGTATGGAAATGCCTGCATTTCTGCCAGGAGCTGACTATAAAAATCACAATCTTTCCATAATCCAAACCACAAGCAGGTAGAGCAGAACGTTCCCAACAAGAGCAACCTGGCACACAGCCCTTTCTCAAAATAAGCACAACTTTTCTGGCCCACAGAAGTTTTTATTTCAATTGTAAGGCTGTTGACCAGAGAGAAATACAGCTGGGTGGAAGGAACTGCCTGATATACCTGCTCCGGGTGGGCAAGAGGCATGGCCTCCACTCGCAAGATGACTGAAGCTTTATGTTGTCTCTTCTCCTCTGGACCACAACAAAAAGCAACAAAAACATTTTTTTAAAGCAGAGATTGCCAGATAGAGAAATTCTGCATAACCTGAGAAAAGCCCAGATAGGAAACGTTTTGCTTTGCTGAGGACAAAAACTTCACCAAGCTGAGCAGAATTGATTTCTTCAACTTCTGTCCACTGGCTTTCCCTTTAGGGGTGATTTATTGTAACACGAGAAAAAAATTACCCTTACTCCTTGATATTTTTCCTTCCTTCCATCGTATCTACTTCTTCAATCCTCTGTAGCTTCAATAGCAGTTCCGTGCATTCACAGAAATGTGTTGTACCTCTGAAAACCCGTCCCGAAGCCCGTGGATATGTCAGTAACTCAACTTCTACTTTTCTGTAAAGTCTCCTTCCTTCACACAGAACTCCAGTATATGAAACAACAGTTCTGCTGTTGACTGGTTTACATCGCCAAGACTCAGCATTTTTTGCTGAGGTGAAGGGAAATAAAACTGGAGCACAGGCGACCCTTTTCTCATTGTCTTTACATAACCGACTAAGACACTTGAATTCCTTGTTGTTTTTGTTTAGTTACTGTAAAATTCAAAATGCTGTCCACATGACTGCCTAAGAAAGAGGTTGGAGGGACCTCTATCGACCACATACTGGTTAGATGATCATAAAAATAATGAAACCAAGTTTACTGTGCCATTCCAAACAAGTCACACTCTCCATTTAATACTAGACAAATACCATTCTTGTTCATTACTCTCCATTTTCTTCTCATTATTTGTACAATCAAATCCCCCAAGATTTCTCGCAACGGAGTTATTCAAAAGCATTAATGAACTCCAGGCAGGGAGCTGTTACGGAGTCTTTCATTAGATTTTATACATAACTGGAGTGGACAATATGTACACTTAGCAGCCTTGATTTAACACGTCTCCTATAGATAGGTTCTACGAAATATGCCTTATACACGTTAGTGGTCTCAGAATTGCGCTTAGGGAATATTGTCCACTGGCCTGTTTTGATTATTAGTAGTGGCTGCAGTCTGGGCTTGGAATGACCATGGATGTAGAAATGGAGCCAGATTTTTAACAGAGAAGGGACAGGCAATAGGAAAAAATACCTAAGAAAACTCCTGCTGATCAGGTAATACACCAAGCTAAACTACTTCTTAACTCAGAAATGTCTTACTCTGCTCAGTGAGAAGTCATACAACTATTCAGCTGTAAACAGTAAAGTGGCAAAAGTGTCCAAAGAAGGGCAACGAAGCTGGGGAAGGGTCTGGAGAACAGGTCTTATGAGGAGCGGCTGAGGGAGCTGGGGTTGTTTAGCCTGGAGAAGAGGAGGCTGAGGGGAGACCTTATCGCTCTCTACAACTACCTGAAAGGAGGCTGTAGCGAGGTGGGGGTTGGTCTCTTCTCCCAAGTAACAAGCGATAGGATGAGAGGAAATGGCCTCAAGTTGCGCCAGGGGAGGTTTAGATTGGACATTAGGAAAAATGTCTTCACCGAAAGGGTTGTCAAGCACTGGAACAGGCTGCCCAGGGAAGTGGTGGAGTCACCGTCCCTGAAGGTATTTAGAAGACGTGTAGATGTGGTGCTTAGGGACATGGTTTAGTGGTGGGCTTGGCAGTGCTAGTTAACAGTCGGACTTGATGTTCTTAAAGGTCTTTTCCAACCTGAACAATTCTAGGATTCTATGAAGGGACCAGAGAAGCTGGACGATGCTCTTACCCAGGGAGAGGAGGCTTCTACAGGTGTGGTAGAAACATGCTGGCACTGACAGAAGCCTGAGACAGCACCACTGCTGTTTGCTTTCCTATGATTTAATATTGAATTTTCGTTTCCATGGCTGTTCTGGCACAACTCACCCAGCAATAAATTTACAAGAAATTGTAAATATTTATTTTAAAAGGAAACATCTAGCAACTGTAAAGGCCATGAAATGCTGGGCCAGCTCTTCAGCTGGTATAAATTAATGTGGTTCCACTGTCTCTCTGCATCTATGCAGATGTACACTGGGCAAGAAGCTTCTTCCCAAGGTCACATTTTACTTCAAAGCTCAGGATTTTTATCCTCATGAACTATACAGTTAAGAACATGTCATTGGCTAATTTTTTCTTTTCTTTTTTTTTTTAAAAAAAACTTATTTAAACACATTTTTGGCTTGCTTTAGATATTCCTAAAGCTTATACCAACTATGGCAAAGTTCTGTAGTCTTGAAAAGCTCCACTTCAGCTGCAGTTAAGCCTTCAGCCAGCCTTTGTTTAGGTAAAAGAGGACATATTTTTTAATGCCAAATTCAGCCAGCTGAACAGTTGTAAAATTAAGCACGAATATGATTTACTGCACACTCGTATCTTGTCCTATAAACGCGCCATACTGCTTGTTATATTCTGACAGTTTTTAAGCTGTTTCATGGGCACATACGCAACATAAATATGTCACTGAAGATTCACTAAGATGAGCCAACCTTTCAAAAAAATACATTTGATTAGAAAAGTGAAAGGATGCCAAGCAACACCCCAGGATACATATATCTATCAACTGCCCAAAGATGAGTATTTTGTTTGACACTAATGACTCTCATGAGGGTCACCTTATGACATAAGCCAGTAACCTTACGTTTGGGGAATACAGAGGCATTAACACATTTGGTAAATTGGAGAAATAGACTGAGTCAATAAGATTACATTCGTTGAAGTTGACTGAAAAGTGCTGTGCTTAGAAAGGAGAAATTGAATGCCTAAATCTAAAACGTCAAACAATCAGCTATGCAGCAGTACTGCAGAAAAGAAATAGGAGTTACAGTAGGCCACAACTGCACACCTCTACAACGTGACACTAAGGAAAAACTAACGTCATTCAGGAATGCATTATGAGTATCATATATAAGACAGAGAAAATAATTATTCTGTCCTACTCAGCACTAGAGTAAGGCATCAGGTGGAGCGCTGTGTCCAGCCCCGGCACCCCTCTAAAAGAGATTGACAGACTGGAAAGAGGCCAGAAGAGATCATCAAGACATGTAAGGGATTTATCACAAAGAACCTAGGAGAAGAAGGTTGAAATAGTAGAGACTGTTTAGTCTARAAGAGAGAAGACTGAGGGGAGACATTGTAAGCCTTCAAATATATGAAGACTGTTATAAACAGGACAGAGATCAAGGAAGAGCAACAATATGCTTAATTTTTAGCCAAGCAGAATCCCCGTTTTATATTTTTTTTAAAAAGCTAGCTTTAAGACCAAACGACACCGGAAGGGATACACTTAAGGCGATCGTCAAGCCCCTGTCATGAGACATTTCAGAACAGACTAGCAAACACCTCTCAGGTATAGGTACAGTTGATTTTGCTTCAGAGTTGGAGCACAGACTCCCCTGGCTATTTACAGATGCAATTCTATAAATACATAATGTACGCTGCAAACGTCATAATTGTAAACACAGGTCTTTAAACAGARTTAAAACCAGAAGGCATATCTACATACTGCAAAGTTGTGACTCAGATTTGTGTAAGGATATCAGAAGTAGTTTTAGACTAAGGGACAAACAAAAACCTCCCAGGAAGAAAATATAAACCAAACCACCAGGTTCTCAGGGTATCTTTCAGATTATCCCACACTCCTTCGTTTCTCTCTCTGTTTTTTTCTCTTGYCACATCAAACTCATGATCACTGTAGTATATTCAAGGCAAAATAAATCACACTGAACATTTGGTAAATACCTTCATGCAAGTTATATTTAGAAAACTGGATAGGGTTATTCCAGCATCTGCTTTTTGGTAGTGCATACAGCAGAATGATAGAAAATACCAACTACTCTGGTTATGGATATGTCGAGACAAATTACATAARCTTATTTTACCATCAGTCTGACTTACAGGGAAACCGGTCAGTCAGTAAAAACAGAGAGCACCTCTCGACTGCCAGCACAGGTGAGCACAGAGGCAGCACCCTTAACACTAAGYAGAATATGCCGTTTGCTTCATATCTGACTTAGATGAAACACTAGTACATTTTTAAAGGGTGGAATGACTGAAATTCATGAAATTATCATACTCTCACTTCGTTGAGCAAATCACATTTATTTCGCATTGAAAATCTGAAAGCGTGAGTAAACTGGTTTCAAACTTTATGGACTTATGCTTGTTTAAAAAMATAAAACCTTTTCCACTTTTGCAGTCCTTTTAATGACTTTTGCACAGTCTTATSAAGTCAACACTTCAAAAGCAAACATTAGATTCACTCAATGTTCTAAAGAAAGAGAAACCTAAGAAGAAAACTAAAAACGAGATGGATATAGAGAGGGAGTGAAAGCAACTGCTCCAAAAAGTCAAACGAAGGAATTTTTTTCTAAATCTATACGGACACAATTTTCAGTCATGAAGAAAGTTATAACTGGGGAAAAAAAAATAAATCTTTAACTTACTGCTATCTGTTGCATGAGCTAACTGTTTCATCCTATAAAATCACTTCTGAGTTTTCTGACATCCATACACTGTTCATCGATAAGGAAAGGAATCTTTCCATTTCAGGAACTCCACTTATTTAGACTAGTCTTTAGTGAACTGTTAAATCTTTCTGCTGCGCCTAGTTTCAAAATCCTTCCTCACTCCAGCTCTCCCTCACCCTCTCTCAGCAGCCTCGCAGAGCTGGGCTCAGTGCTAGTCCATTGGCACAGTTAAAACCAGTTTCAGCGACGATCTGGCAGTTTGTACTAAAAGGGTCAATGCTTTTCAGTATCAGCTGCAGTATCTCCGAGTCCTCAGCTGGAAGTCACAGCAGCATACTGCTTGTAAAGGACATTGGYCAAGATACCAGGCTCAAAATGCTAAAACTTATTATAGCAACTATTATATATATACAGATAKGTAATAATTATATCATATCTGTTATAATATGTTGTTATATTGTTGGCAGCTTCTACGAGCTACCAACATTACAATGACTTTTTAAACAGAGCAGTACATCACAAGTGGTTTTCAGATTGGTTTACAGAAGTATCCCCACTGGGCTCTCYGAAAAGCACCCTTTGTTACTTCAAGATAGTTTCTGAACATGAGAGTAATCGACCACAGACCTTGATGAACCTCAAAAACTGGAGTTATTCAGTATTCAGAACTTTCCTCAATGCTTAAAAACCAAGAAGTTGAACAGCACAGGCTCTGCCATAAGCYACCTGCAAGACCAAATCTAGAGGTCCTGCTTTTACTTTAACTCTTCTTATTTAGCCAAACAATCCTGCCTAATAATTTCTCTTGCCTGATTACTAAAATGGACAAAACCACAGATGACAACTGCTATTTTAGGCCCAAAGAGATTGATTTACCAACAATTAGAGTATTATTATTTTCTCCTACAGTTCGATGAAAATTTTATAAGGTGGTTATGGCCTGCAGATAGAAATTGAGCTGGTATGAATTGGGGACAATAAAATTTGTTTATTTAAAGTATTTTCTTCCAGAGGACAATAGTGATTTGAAACGAGTTCACATCAGCCCAGGTTGGTCATTAACACACCCAGCACTGAAACGTTCACACCGCAGCTGACAACTTGATCGCCACCAAATAGAAACAGCTAGTGGTTTTGATTGCTTTAAATATAACACTCGTTATCCCCTGATCATCTCAACCATTAAATATGGAAAGGAATGGTTTTTTCTTTGGCCAGGAAAAGGGAAAGACGAAGCGGCACTGAGCACTGGAATAGGCTGGCCATATATATAGCTTCCACTTGGAAGAGACTGACTGTGCAGCCATCCCAGTAACCTCCTGCCAGCCCTGAGTCAAGCTGGCTCAATGCCACAGGAGTTGAATCCAACGTCTCAGCTCCCCTGCCATAGCTGTCATGATAACTATCCCTGTACCTGCAGCCAGAAAAAGCCTTTGCTTTCACATTCAGGCTTCTAAGCTGAACGCTACTATAAATGGGTAAAAAAAAAAAAAAAAAAAGTTAAAAAGAGGAAAAGAGGAATGGTCCTTGCAGAAGCAAGTAGTTCAGATGGCTGTCAGTAAGGCAAATCTGTGCTTGTAAAATCTGCAGAAAGATGTTGCAGATATAAAAAAAAAAAAAAAAAAAAGTTAACTCTCTAGCAGGAATTTCTATCATGCTTTACAAGTCTCAGAGCTCTTTTTTCACCACTTTTTTTTTTTTTAATTCTTATACTATTATTTGGCACAAAGGCAAAAGCCTGGGTTTTGTCTCTGTTTATTATTATTAATTTATTTGGAGCAGAAAAGCTGCATGAGGTTAAGCAGAACATAAGGGTTCCAGTGAGGAAGCTTGTGCAACACCACTTGACCATCCTGTACTTGGTACCGGAGCCAAACCCAGTCATTCAGAACATCAAATATTTCATCTGATTTTATGTGCAGTTGCAGAAGAGGGCTTGTCCTCCATATTCATGTGCTTAAATGAAAGACACTTCATTCAAGAAAACTACTAGGATCATCTGAGTTGATCTTAAAGACAATATGGTTCAAAGAATTTCACTCAGTAATTTCTGAGCCAAAACTGTAACCTCTGTCTGAACATCAGCTCTGGGCAAATATTAAATTTTGACTCATTATGTCTGATTTAACACCTTTCAATGGCTAATCATCCTCATTCTTAAAATTTGTATCCAGTTTGTGGTCTGAACTGGCCTAGTTTCAAATTCCGAACAAATGGATACTTGTATGCTATCCATTGASATAATAAAGAATCCTTATTACTGTAAATCTCACTCCCTACAGGTATCTTGTAGATAACCTTTCTTTTAGACAAAGAACATAAATTAGCCTTTTAAATACCTAACTGCAAAGTTTTTCCAAACCTGTAATTACGCAGTGCTCTTCCCTATGTTTTATCAGCATCCCTCTTTTTCAGAGCCCATTTGAATACTGCTGAAGATTTCAGCCTTCAAGATACTATCCACAAGAACTCTGAGTTTTGATCTCACTATCYACATGTCTCGCCTTGCTGCTTGTAAGGATGAGAACTTTTCTCTCTATTTCTAAAGTAGCTTTTTTAAATCGAATCTGGGGGTTTGACATAATCCTTATCTGCCACTTTTAAATGACCTTAAATGACACTGAGTTCAAGACAAGCTCAGCAGCACATAGAACCAAGTCATAAGAGTGTATTCCCACGTGCTTTTTATATCAAAGCAGAATTTAATACAAAACATTTGAGAGATTATGAAGAGAAATTTCAAGTGGTTCAGCTTCARGCTTAGGATTTTCTACTCTTTACACAAGAGGATGTTTAAATAAATAAATAAATATTGATTTCACAGTAAAGTTGACATGAAAAACTATGGTTTGCATGAACATCAGTAAAAGAAAAATTACCTTGTAAACAAACTAACTCTGGACAACCACTTTTTTTCTTTTTTCTTTTCAATTGATGTCTGCTAATTCAGACAACAGGAACGTACAAGCGCACCAGGGAACCCGCAGTGGCCCTCTGAGCAGCGCACCTCCAGGAATCAGCACCACGTGGATTCTTATAYGTCTAGTTGTGAAAATCCCATTGCAGCTACACAGATTGAACTTTGAAGAGTCATTCCTACTAAAGCTATGACAAGGCGTGCCATGCCCTCTTGAACTGTACCAATAAATATAACTGCCTACATATAAAATGCACACATTTTTAGCACACATTTGGCGTGTGTAACCATACACCGACAAGACTGATTTGCTCAGCGGAGTGGAGGTTACATTTCCTTGCTAATATTTTACTTACTTGGTAGCCGTTACTATTTTGATAACACAAAGTTAAAAAGTTATAGGAAAGAAATTCCTTAGCTGTCCTTTGAAATACCTTAATCTCTCTTCTATTTAACCACTCTATACTTAATAAAAATTTTAAAAGGAAATAATATTTAAAGGTATCARAGTGTGGTAATTTTATACCTGCCAGAGCTCAGACTAGGACTCAAGTAATATTAGCCCCTTACCGCTGGCTCCGCACAGGTCTGATTCAGGCAAAACTGTCACTGCAGTGAGACCCTGTCTCYTTGGGAGCTGCAGGTCCCCGTACTTCCCTCTGTCTCTATGCCACCCTCCGCACTGGAAGCATTTTAGCTGCGTCAGCACAGTAAATATGCCTGTAATAGGTATAATGCGGACTRGTTTGAATATCGCCGCATCACATTGCAATACACACAGCTTTGCCCATCAACGGACCAGAACTGAGCATCAACAGAGAAGAAGGGAAAACATGGAACATTTAAATAAGGYAGGCATGGAGGATACTTACAAAATATTAGAGATTTTTCTTAACAGATAGAACTATCAGTTCTGAAGCACGCTTCAATTTTGCTTTGCCTTTTTTCCCCCTSACAGCGTCCCTTAAATAAATCACTGATAACTGTTTAGTCAAYGTCCAGTATACTTTTTACACTCTAAGAAACTAACCTTATATTTAAATTGTAGAAATCATAGAACAGTCTAAGAAAAAACCTCTGGAGATCATTCCTTCCAACCTTCAGTTGAAAGCAGGGCCTTAGATGAGGTTATCCAGGGCTCTGTCAAGGCAAGTCCTGAATACCTCCAGCAAGGGAGATTCCACCACTCCTCTGGATGAAYGTCTCCAATGCTTAATTCTTCTCATAGCGAAGAATTTTTTGCTATTGCCAGGCAGAAATTCCCCTAAAGGAACTCGTGCCCATTGCCTCTTGTCCTATCACCATGCATCCTTGTGAATACAATGACTACCCTTTACATATTAAAAGACAGTGATTAAATACATACTGTGTTCCAAGTTACGAGGGATTACCCAAAATTTGAAAGAAATAGAAGAAAAGGAGCATCAACCAGAGGAGCACATGCTTTTCTTACTCTCCTGCCTGTATGGTATATCCATACCTGGAAATCRAGACATGCAGAGATAAGATTATAGCTGAGTCAGCAGGGCCTGGTTTCAGRACCCTCTCATGAGACTTGTATCAAGTAAGCTTGCAAGAAAACTGCTAYTAAAAGTTATTTATTTCACCTGAGTGCACRAATCTGTATGTATATATTAACTGTTTTTCTAGTACTACCTATTTAAGAAAAAACTGACATTATAAGCACTGCCTTCTTCATAAATCTGAATAATAAACATCTCCTTTGCTCTCRTGTGGAAATGGTCAAAGTCTGGTAGTGCTGTTTTCTACTGACATTTTACCTAACATTCAATCCAAAGGAAAAGTGGCATTTTTCCCACAGACTTCTACTGCCCTCTGTAGGATTATTTTAAATAAAATGTTAGGAACAAAGTAGAAGATAAAACTAAAAAGAAAGCACGTAAGCCTGTCACATTACTGTATCACTTAAGTAAATACTGGAGATGGCATATTAAGTTGATGTTTCCTATAGCTTCATAAGGTTAGGGATTTTATAGACTSTGGATACAAATCAGGAAGTAATAAACAGAATATTCCCATACAATGTTRCCAGATTTTTGAAATTGCAAAATGAAAACTGAGTGCCTGAAGATCAGTGAAGACAGGGGATATATGAGGGTGTACAGAAGCAGTCAAAAATGCCCACCATTTTTCAGAACTGCAGACTGCTTTCAAAGCATGTCTCAAAAGACTCTCAGTGTGTAGCTAAGCAAAACACTGAAAAAAATTCATGAGAAAACCTTCTGTATCAAAGTCTTTATTGAAGTTGTATGCTTCAATATTTAAGTTTCATTCTTGATACTACCTAGGACACAGTCCTGCTCCTTCTTGCCATGGACAAAAAACCAAATTTCTTTATTCTATATTACACACGCAAATAAGATTTTGGCTATTTTTTATTTGGTGAACGTATTAGACAATTAGAAGGACATGGTCACGTGRAGCCTCAAGGTAACTAGTAATTTACATACAGGCACAGAAAGGCAAAGCTCATTTGCCTCTTTACATTCCTTAAAAATGTTTTTGATAATTTAGATGAGTTCAGCAATGACCTTGGGAAGTGGCTGATGCTTTTCATGCTATAGCACATTTGTGGCACTAAAAGATATTAAAGGACAAGAAAGTAAACCAGAGGTATACTTACATATGCATGGGCTAAATAACTCTGACAATTCAGAAGTGAATTAAAAGGGTCCAATTGTATGAAGGGATTATGATGACATTAAAAATCACAAGGCTGAGTGGCTCATTATTTCCCCATAATCAAAAAATGCAATTAGACTTCAATTGCATTTTTCTTAAGAAAAAAAGCCTGTAACAGCAATTACACACATTAAAGTACCCTGCCTAGAATGCTACTGCAATTATRAATGGCTAATCACTGTGACAATAAACAAAAAATGTACCGTGTTAYCATTTTATGACATGAGAAATGAGGCACTGAGTTTCCTGTAAGTTTGAAGGGAATTTCACATATAAACTGTGGGGCTAACTCCAAAAAGCAAGTTAAACCTATCACGCCCTAACCTCAAAGAAGGTGTCCGTAGGACTGAACTAGATGTCTAAGTCATCCCTACTAGAGAAGACGTATCTCTTCTCCACATCTTGAAACTGGCATCAGACAGCATGCGAAGACTGAGAAAGCAAAATAAAATACTGAAGACACAATGTAAGCTGTGGGGAAGTGAGACTCGCATCTCTTTACGTCTGCTCCTTTGCTAAGAATATGTACGCATCTCACAATAAACACGTGCATGCATCCAAGAATCTCTAATTTTTATGCAACAGTGTAATCATTTTCCTTGCTACATAAATCCTTTCCCCGGGATTTCTAGAAAACCAGTGGTCTCATCATTAAGTGACTAATAGTATCTTTCAAAAAATCTAGGTTATTTATTTTCCAGTAGCTAGCTATTCCTCCATGCTCCATTTACTGTCCTCTTCATTTCTGATGTATTCTGTTTCAATTAATGCACTTTCATCGCCACAAGACACAGACGATTGACTAACAAGACAATTCACATTTGGAGGGAAAGGCCACAGATTAATAAAAGCTGAAAATTACAACCTMCTTTGTAAGAAATGATTCAAATGTAATACACTGAAGGCTACCTTCTACCACAAAATGACCACTCGTGCCAAAACAGCCTGCCAAAACAGGCAGAAAGGAAGGAAACAGTTTCTTTCCTTCTCCAAAAACATGCAACGGAGCTAGTACTGGGTAAAGAGATGAAAACTTACCAAGACTGGCACACAACATGGTCATGTAAAGTCTCATTTCCTTAGGCAAAATACAGGATATGGGTTAGAAAACTTGAATTGTCTTAGTACTTTGACAATAAACTTTGTCTGGCAACGTTACAATTAACTTAAAATAAGCCAAAAATTTGTCAGACCAACTGCTTTTGTTTCTCATGGATGCAGACCAACTTTGTGTCAAGATTATATTTTTAAGTAAAGTTCAAGTTCAACTTACATAAGCCCCCATTATTATTTTTTTAAGACCATAATTTATGACTGGAAATTTTGACCAGAGCAGAATTCCGAGTATTTAATGCAACTTATGTAGGCTGYCAACCTAAAACCCAACCTTTTATCTTTCAGTCATTTGTAACATTCCTAGGAAGCAGATGATCTTGTATGCTTCTTCAACAACTAGTTTATCCTTCTGAAGCGATGGGTTACAATGAGGAATGAGGGTTCATAGAACTGTCTGCCTAAAAGCAGTTGATATTTAAGTTACTCAGTTGACAAATTACTGTTACATCTCTGTATGTGTGAAGACTTTTTTTTTTTCCCTTTCTTCTTTTTTTTCTTTTTTTCCTTATTCAGTAATCTTGGTAAACTGAGAAAAAGCCAAGATAGTTCAAGTTCTCTCTTCAATGCAGCCTAACGTCATACCATCGTATGTAGGTACGGATCACCTAGCCGACCAACACAGACGTCAGGATGAGACACATCCCACACTGCGTCTCCCCAGTCCAGTAGCTAGGGGACATGAGCAAAGGAGGAGAGTATTGACAAGGAGGAGACAGAGGAAGACTGGGGAGATATTACACAGGAAGACAAGGTTTCATTGGTTCTACCACTCATGCCATAACTTGTCAGTTTGTTCTCTTAACTGAAAGCCAGATCTAATTCAGACTTAGAGATGACTATTACATAGTGATGTTACAGTTAAATCATTACTGTTTATGTAGTGCACCTTCTAAAATAGTCAGCATGGATTTACCAAGGTAGTATGTTGCTAATTTATTAGCATATTATTCTCATATATTATATTATAATATAATTACGTTATTCAGTTGTGAAAGTAATTTTCTTATTATACAAGGTCTGATCAGGGTGTTTCAGAATGTCCCTGGAGGATGCTGAGGACCTTCCACTGCCATCATCACAAGATGAGGTTTTGGCCTGTAATGGCTAGATGGGGTAATATTCCAAAAATCTAATGACATGCAGTCATAGGACAACAGTTTCTAGAGAAGGAAAAACACAAATTCCTGAAAAGAAACAAGCATGAGAACCACAGGCAAGTTGAACCCGACCAGTATTTTTCCCTCAAGAAAAATCCTCATTACTGTTGACAGAAGTTATGCACAGACAACAAGGAGACTTGAGCCTAAAGGGTGCGACTGCCAAGTCACTGCAAGAAGATCGTACTGAAATCCAGTGCTGATCTATCCTCGTAAGCGCAATGACTTTGTTAAGGATACAGAATTAGCTGCCAGCCTACGCCAACAATTTGACCGTATCAGACTGGAGTGATTTGCTCCGTTCTCATCAGTCACATCTCCCAAACTCCTCTGGTAAATGCTGCGTTATAGAGCTCAGAGCTACAAACTCAAGCTAATGAATGCTGTCAGATTATTAGCTTAATGAATGGACACAAAGTCAGTAAATGTCATTCAAAAAAGCAGCTCTTCAGACAGAAGAGGGTACTTGGCATTTCTGATGCACTGCCACAGACACAGTTTCCCTGCAACATTTATAAATCTATAACATGTTCCTGCCTTCAAACCCTACGTTACACGATTCTTAAAATTAGATTTACACCATGTACTTTTGTAACTTAAAGGATCTTCCACCGTAGTGGAGGAAAGGAAAGCAAATGGTACTATTTATCATATAAAAACACTGAAGAAATCTTTAGTGGTAATTTTCCATTCCTGTCAAACTACTCATCAAAATGTCTATTTTTTGATTAATTTGCTCCCCCTTATCTGTGCTTGAAGCAAAATGAAAAAAYATGTTTCACCAGCACCAGTTTTTCTTGAAGCTATTTTTTGCWTGTACCTTCAGGGCAGTAAGGCACAACTTCAGTTATAGTAAAGAAGGACTATACCTTTTTCAAGGAAAGYCAGCTGCTTTTGGGATTGTAAATGTCATGTTTACAACATACAGCTTTGACATAGTCTTAAAACTTCGGGAGCTTAGAGGAAAATTGAATTTCCACCGAACAAAGCCACTGTTAAAAAAAATGAGCATGCCAAAATCTCAGGTGCTTACCTTTGTCATTGCTACTTGTTGGTGTTGGAGGGGGAAGCCCAGGCTTAGATTTGTCGTAATTGTTAAAGCTCTGGCTGCGTCGATTGTTGGCACTAATAGAACCACGAGCTTTGGCCTCACTGCCTGCAGCGGACACCCTCGTGGTGGGGCCTGGAAGTCTGATGAAAGAATTACAATACGATTAAATATATTTTAAAAGCATTCTGGTAAAGAAACTATGGAATACCATGCATAAGCTGAAAAGGAAAGGATCAATACCGCAATTATATACTCATAAGCGTCTTTGTTCTTTTAGAAGAACACATCAAAAAATCATCCTAGATGAAAAATATATGGCAAACAAGCTACAGTCTGAATTGTTTTACATCAGAAAAAAAAAAAAGAAATGAAATTAATGGTCACTTGCCATAAATTTTGTGAATCAGAATTAGTTGCAAGTAAATTCAGTGGAGCAATAGCACTGGTACAAGGTTAAGACTAAGTGAGACACTACTGTTATTAAACCAGATTGTTGGACACTTATATGCTAGACACATAAGGGCTACTCTTACTTTGGAAGTAACAATGAGACGGAACATGGCTGCCTTTTTGCTTGTAGAGAAGCACATCACATCTCTGCTCTGAAAGCTACAAAGCCTAGCAGCCAAGCCCAGCGAAACTTTAACTTGGTTTAATTATTTGAGCCTATAAAAATCACACAAAGCTTAAGTTCCCYCTCTTAAGGCAACCACATTACCAGTGAGCTGGTATAAGCCTCTGGTTTAAACTGGGTCAATCTCACCCAGCATTTTCTTACCGTAGCCTGTATGTACAAGATTTAGCTGTTTACCTAGGAAAAAAATGTAGTTAGGATTCTGGAGTAAGTAGTCAGGGAGGGATACTACTTTCATGCTTTTCAGGCAAAAGGGGAGGGGGAAGACTTTTCTACAAAGCCCGACAGAATTAGGAAAGCCACTGGCATCACATCTCAGAACAATATGTGTGTTTCAGTCCTTCAAAGTCAAAGTTCATACATGAAGTTTCCATGTTTGCACTGTATTTTGTGCACGAATGAGCACATATTTCTACATTCCAAATAGATGAAACATTAAAAATTGAAAGATTTGGTATTTGCTCAAAATGCATACTGAAGAGTTAGTGAAACTGCTCACTGTTTTGAAAAGCAAGGACATCACATTAAAGCCTAAAAGATAGAACCAGTTCATGTCACCTACAGTAGCAGTGAAAGGGRCCACTCTTTGTTGCCTTTGTATTTTCTGTATGGTAGAATCTCTTTAAAACTTCTTCATATAAACCACAAAAGTCTAATTGTCTTAAATAACTTGTGCCAATAATAGGCTAAAATGAAGAAGTCCCAGCTGTCAGAGAGAATGGGGATGCAACCGACCACATCACTGTYGTGCCTATGGGAAGGAAGAGAAGCCAGGAAGGAGTCTGGCAGTGCTTCCTAAATAAACTGCCTTCTCCAAGACCAGTGAAGAAATAGGAAATATGAAGAGAAACATGAAGGAAAATGTCAGCAGCTGCATGCACATGCTTTCAAAGCTCAAATAAGACATAAGGGCATCATTCAAAAACAAAACCAAAAATTAATTTACAAACTCAAACCACCACAGATCTGGCACAGCACATCATGGTTCTGAGGTTGACTTTGCTGAAGCCTTTTAGACGAGCTCCTCAATTTATCCAGCCTTTTTCAACACTGGGGGGTGCTAGAAAGTTGTACATACTCATCATTGCAGCAAGGTGTAAATGAGAACACCCCAGAGATGCTTCATCCACTGTAGAGGAGACTACGCGGGAAGAAGCAGAGGCAAACCAGGGACAAACACTGTTCTTGAGAACTTGGAAGTCACCAGGACAAGAAAGCTCATTAAGAGTTTGTTTTGCTTAATAGGAAACGAGCTAGGTTTCCTACAGGTGGGAAGGACGCACAAGRTACCTCAGCTGAAAGTTTCTACCCAGTGATAAAACACTGGGAGTACGGGCCACCACCGCAGGAAGGCTACTACAGCCTCCAGTACCGGGAGGGGAGTTTTCTAGCAGGGCTTGGCAGGAGGGAAGGGATTATGTTCTTGTACCGATGGGTAAGAAAAGGCTCCCCACACATGCCCACACAGGTTTTGCAGATCTGTCACATTTTAAAGTAAATAAAGCTACTCWAACCGTGTGACCACTCAAAAAGTGACAAGTTTTCGATTCAAGTCAGTATTGTCACTGCCAGTAAAAACATACTSAGAATAAAAAACATACGTGCTAAAAACGCTCTTGAAGAGGATATAATTTCTCTTAGACTTTTTTTTTTTCCCCCCTGTAGTTCAACTGACTGATTTTAAGCCCCTGCTTTTGGTATTAGGCCAAGATATTTCACAGCAGTGCCTGTGAAATCCAGGGAAAAGAAATAGGTTCAGGGAGACGTTTCTAGCTTCTTGCTATTGGAGACAAGGTACTGAGCTTGGAGAATACTCTCCACTACTGCACTTCAGCACCTCTTCTAGGTAAATACAAACTGTCAAGCCGTAATTATGACCAAGAGAGAACATGAAAAGGAAACATGGGACATTTTAACAGGGCTTATACTGCAGACCTTCGCTGCTGTCATAGAAGAAATAAGAAATAAATCCACATTATACAGCTAGAACTAACAATCTATACAAACTTGCCAAGCTGAATAAAAATCATAAGTAATAGTTCACAAGCTTAGCAAAAAAGGCATAGTATAGTTTACCAATGTATAACTATATAAAAATTCCTAGTAGAACATCTTAATATATGATAGTAGTAAAAGTAAACATGATTAATAAACATTTTAATAACACAGCGGCCTGTATGATCACTGAGATGAGATGGTCATACGAGCTGGCATGCAAGTCATGCTGGGATTCAGGAAAAAAACTGACTGAAATACCTATTAATCATTTTCAGGGAGATTAGACGTGCTCAGCTTCGGAGCACTGGGGAGTGCAGGAGCTCTGATGAGGCAGACCCGCACAGTGCTGTTTGGGCTCACGCGGTGCGCGTGATGCTCTCCTTACTAGCTAAGACACTAGCCTGATGCTAGTTTCAGTAATGCAGATCTAAATACAACTAATACAGATGTGTACAGTGGGGAGAGAACTCCCAGAACCATGTTTTGTTCTCAAAAGCAAAAGCTCATAAGGACAAGAAAACCAAATTATTTTCTTGAGGGCCAAAATGCATTCCACACCTTGAAAAAAAGAAAAAAAAATAAAATCCATCTAAAACTTCCACATTTCAGCTGTTTATAAAATGCCTAGTTACAAACTATTTTCAACAGGAACCCTAAACATGCATCCAGAAATATTGCAAAAGGATTATTCATGCTTTGCAGAAGATGAAGAAATGCTAACCTAGAAGACTTTTTCTGACCAAGAGTGAATCGGATGATTTTGCATTGAGATGAGTCCCTGGGAGATGCACTGTATGACAGGRAAGAAAAAGCGGAAGATAACATTGAACAAAGAAATTTTTTTTTCAAACCACTGAACTTAGTAAGTAGTTTTAAGGAGAAAGGAGTTTTTATGAATTTCACAGAGGAAAAAAAAAGCTCCTTGCCTAAATATAACTTTACGTCAAAACTCCTAAAATCTGAAATTAATTAATTTTTATAGAGCAATGAACAYGCAATTCTGCGTGCAAACCCCAACTTTATTACTCTTTTCTTAGTCTTTTATTATATGTATTCTTCTGCAGAATCTGAGCAATTTCACTTTAGTATACACTAAGAAAACATGACATTTAAGACCTTCAGGTTAGATATTTTTAAGTTATTTGAAACCCAGCACAATCCACACAATCGACTGCAAATGTCAAAGCAATATTCAAATGGTCCCATGCATCTCTGCATGTTTTTGACAGAAAAGTCGCAGAAATATATTCAAATACATCTTTGTTTTACAGCAATTATTTCCTGTACAAGTTTATACATGCTGTAGCAACACTGTGTTTTTCAATTAKATGAAAATATTGTTTACACTCAAAACGGGCATGATTCATGAAGAAAGACGTAAGCAAAAGCCAAGTAAGCTCTCAGTAGTCTCACTTGGAAGGCCTCRTTTAAACTGTTTATATTCCTCATAAAGTAGCACTTAAGCTAGCGTTCACCTTAATGTGTGTTATTTTAACACAAATAAGCCTTAACTTTATTTGAGATACTTCAAAAAAAAAAAAAAGATAAAGCTTTCATACTTCAGTAATTGTGCAAATATGGCTTCAGCCTTTAATCCTGCCCACTTATCCCCACTAAAAGCCTCACTCTCTCAGCAGCGGAAGGCTCAGACAARCAGAAGGCTGTACGTGCATTCACGGTGGTACTGCCTTCAYGAATTGCTTTTACTTGAACCTGGAMAGAGCACCCCTAGGATTAAAGACATTCAAGGGACAAAGACTCACTCTAATTCTCTGTATTCTGATCTAGGAGTGCCAACAAACACCAGTTGTGAAAATTATTTTTCATGTAAGCCAGCAGCGTACTATTTTTTGACCAATACGCCTAGATTTGATTTTGACTGTCACCAGCCATGATAAGCTCTATTTCTTTTACTACTGTCAGAGCCTTCCACTTCTTAGGACTGAAATTCTTGTAAACTGAGAACCGAAGTTGGTTTTCACATGCCCGAAGTATATATTCTGTAACGGCAACTATATACGTGCTTTGCGAGCAGAAAGATGCAAAAGGAATACGAGAAAAATGTCCTTATAAAATACTGTGGTTACTTGGTCTAGCAAGTATTTTAAACCCATTGAACTGCATATTTCCAGCACTGAGAACATATTTAGGCACATCTGTTTTGATTTCCAAAGGTGTGAAGTCAAYTGGTACCCAGCACTCAATTTCCAACACACTCTTTGTTCTACAGTAGAACTAAAGAAAGAAGTTTCTTTGGCTTTTGAAGGCCTTTAACGAGAAGGAAAAAAGAAATAARCAATGAAGAAGRAGAAAAAAAAAGACTTAAAGGAAATTTCCCCACCTTGACTGCATTTCTGGTTGTGCTTTGAACTGATGCGGCGCAGCTTGCGGGGGCTGTTGGCACGGAGTCTGGAGCGAAGCTGGTACCCCGACCTGGCACTGGGATGGAGGCCCTGCTTGCTGGGATACTGGGGGAGGTTGCTGGGAYGGATGGTGTTGTGGTTGCTGTTTCTGTGGCTGCTGTTGCTGTTGCTTGTATCGAGATAAACTGAAGAAAAGGCCCAGGATGGCCTTTAGATTCCCATTCCTGATTTCTGTAAGGCAACGTTCAGAAGTCACTCGCCAGCCATCGGTCGCTGTTCCCCTCTGACAGTACAGCGGGTCAGCCACTGCACTCCTCATAACGCGGTCTGAACTCACCTCCTCTGGGATATGACAGGCTTTCTGCACATCTAATTGGCATTACAGCTGATTACCAGTGAGCACCAACTACAAATAAATAACTAATTTCTCCCCTGCAGTGACTGCACGGTGTCCCCCGTTTCTGCTATAGTCTGTACGCCAACGCCAGTGTGCTTAAAAAGATACTTCCTTTAAATACTTCCTTTAAACTAAAGTAACCAAAACAAAACCCCCACAGCAACAAGAATATTAACAACAGCACACTGTAAATGATTTCTCAGTCCTAAATTTGCATGAGGAGGAGAAACTACTCAGTTATCACACAGTATTATATCATTTCTGGAATACCAGACTAATTATTTCCACTAAGAAAATCTGATGCAAGTTTTGCGCTAGCAAATACAATTAWTGGGTGAAATAGCTGTATTTAAACAGATAATTACCAGTTTGATACTATTACAAGCTGATAAAGAATGGATACCCAAGGTACCTAAAGACAGTTCAACAGTGAATGAAAAAACATTTCAATTCCTAGAAGTCATCCTGTTCTTCCATGCAGTATCAAATGTGAAAATGTAAAAATAAATAGAAATACAAACATAAAGACACGTACCATAACATGCAGTTAACAGCTGTATCACAATTAATATTTGATACAAGAGGGYCAAGTCAGTGTTGCAGACAACCTTAATAATGTGCCGCAACTTAATTATTTAGCATGTTTAATTTCCTAAATTAAAAAAGTGTATTAAAAAAACCTATATCAAACAGCCAAACTTTTGCAGGCACTATATAGACCACTTGAACTAATAAAACTTGCTGTTGCCCTAAGCTTTTAAATCCTCTACATAGATTAGTGCAAGAAGAGAAGAAAAGGACATATGGCAAGACAATGGCCAAGCACAAAAGTGAGAATCGGAATTTTAATTTCTGTTCCCAGTTCTGGCTGAAAGGTTGCTGTGACTTTGTAGGTCTGCAGGTTGTAAGCTGTAGGTCGCTCTTGACTGATAGGCCTTGCTCTATCCTTTATTCCCTCTCCCACCCACTTTTCTGCTCACATTGCTCATCTTTGCTGTGTAACAAGCCTCTGTTCTTAATGCCAAGCCCTCTACCCAGCAAATCTCAGGCTCACGACTTAAAAATTTTGTTCCCCTTTCTATACCAGCTTTGGTCTCCTTGTCTACCTGTGCCTCAATCCACCTTTTCTTCCTAGCAACTAATCTAATTTACTTTCCTCCTTAATTTTATTTTGGCCCATGCCCATCTCCTCAGCAACTCCCAGACCTTATCTAAGTAGTCCTGGTCGTCACCCAGACCCAGGATATTCCTYTCCTTTCCTCTCCTACTTCTTGACTAAATTTCCTTACCCATTTTTTCCTCCCCGCAGTCTGGCCCCTCCACCATGSTCTTCCCCATCTCTACCCCTGTTCCCTTGTTTACATGATTATCAATCCCAGGGCCCTTGAGCAGCCATCTTCTGTCTTCCTTTGTTTTCTTAGCCAATTTTAGTCTCTCCCTGGACAGTGGGGTCCCAACGGATCCTGCCTGTTCCCCCTTTTCCCAGTCCAGTGCGGTGCCATGCCACAAGCCCAGCCTCCTCCCACGGCCACCAGCAGCTCAGGCAGGTTCCTTCTCCAGTCTGCCTGTGCCTGGCCAGGGAGGACACGGATAGGAGTAGGCAATAAAGTAAAACAGACACAAAAGACAGCAAAGCACAGTAAAAAGGATCTCCTTATCTTCAGTAAAGAACTCAAATTACTCATGGGAATTGTAAGGAAAGTAGCACTTAATCACAGGCCGAAGCAGAACTAAACAGAGCCAGAGGCACTGGGAAGCTCAAGTGCACAAGTACGGGCCAGAAGATAAAAGAAATTACCATGGGTCTGCATGTTTAAACTTAGCAAAGCCATATGCAATTGGACTTGATTTCCATGTGAAGTGAGAGGCGATTATAACAATAACCCCACCTAAAGCCTGTTGCTTTCCACGTCTGTCTGTCTTCTGCTGTATTTATCAGAAGAACAACCTGCTTTTGACATTTTTCTAAGGTGATGAAAAAAATAATAATCAAAAGAAAAACACCTTTAATGAGTTTCAAAAGAAGCAGTCTCTTTCCCTCTGGGTTTTAAGCAAAATATTTCAAAYGGGACTTTCAGAGGTAGTTTTGTTTCTCTTATCTTAAAGACAGACTGAGGTAATTCGCCTGGCAGTTTGCCCCTGCACTTTGTACAAAAAGAGCATTTCAAAGAGTACTTCAACCTCGCTGCGCTCTGCCCATCGGTGCAGTCTCAATTGCTTCCCGCTTTCTTCAAGTCCCCTCCAGTCCATGCTTAAATATACATATTAACTTAAATAAGGACAGGCATGTCACCCACCCATTTTAAATCTGGAGCCCAAAATGACTCATCTTGTATATTTGATACAGACACTCTAGACGTTTGAGAGGAAACTGGAATTTGGTTTTCAGAGAACACACACAAATCTACCCTTTGGAAATTTCCAGACGGGAATATCTCCTTTACTGCTTGTTTCAAAATTACCTACAGCTGTAACTTCCACCACTGTAGCTTGCCAATCATCCTTCTCTGTCTTCACAAAAATACACTGGACTCAGGGGAAATTGGAAAAAAAAAAAAAAGTTTAGGACAAAGAAAAAGTAAAGAATGAAATTTCTGCAAATCATAAATGACTCATTATGTACAGAATACAGATCAAAGCAAACCAATGAAGAAGAAAAATGGTCTATCACTTATTTAGTCACGCTTGTTTGCATCTGCATAGCTTATTTTGTATCTGATTCTGTAAAGCATGTGGGACTAGAAGAAACAGAACAAGTTTACATGGACTAGACTGGTTAGCCAAACTGGCCAGCAGCAGTACAAATTAAGAATCACTGCACATTCCTTAGCTTGCATCTATCCTGCCAGAAAATAGGGCTGTCATACATCTGTACTATTCGCCCCTGGAGATATTGGGTGTCTGCTTCTGTCGCTTTGCACTAGCCTCTTATGGTTGACCACCGAGGGATTCTGCATGCAGTCCCCATCAACCCTTCGCAGTTCATTTAAGAGGTGAGACAAGATGGTCTGCTGAACAGAACAAAATGAAAAAAAATCAGGAAATTCTGTCCACAGAATGATGGGAGAAGAGAGAAAGGGCCAAAATAACTACAAGCAGGTCTGAATTTAAGACAAAATGCTGAGAAGTGGATATACTTCAAAGTCAATCCAGGATGCATCACGAAGTACAGACAGACTCAGTCAGCACATGCTCTAGGCTGGCTGGCCTCTAGGCTGGCTTTAGGGATCCAAAGCTACCAAAACAGCTCTGGGATGAATTTTGTAGACTCTATTGAGGAATGTGATCTGAGTACGAACAATACTGGGAATTTCATAGAAACAAGGAAGGGAAATGCAAGAAGGAATTAATTCCCACCACACACACTAGATCTGCAGGCATTTTTTGATAATTAAAAAGTCATTTTTTGAAGACTGTACATAACTGTACTCTGTGTGGTATCATCAAAATTTGGCAGCACAGTAAGTGCCCTACTCAGGCATGCTTGAAATAGCGCTGTGGGATATTTGTGCTGCAGAAACAAAAATTCCACCTTGACACTGGAAAGGACCCAAAAGATCTAAAGTGGATGAACTGCAGTACGGCAGAGTGTGCACACTGAAATTCATGTACCTACAGAAGCRTGAATATCATTTCGGAGGCAAAAATCTAAGCTGAATCGTGGTAGCTCCAAAATCTAGCAAGACTTTTTCTTTCATCGCTTTATGGTTTCATGATTTGCTCAGCTGATCGTTATCCAGCCAATCTGTTACCCAGAAGAGGTGCAGCTGCTATCTATGACACCAATTTGAGTTTCTATTGGACTTTTATGTTCTCCACAATCTTCAAAATCTTGGCAGCGAGGAGATATTGTGTGAAGGAGGGCAAGCTTAGCTGGGCAGCTGCAATTCCAGGAGTCTAAAACCCAACTCAGTGTGGAAACAAGTTTAAGAATGTGGGTATGGAGAAACAGCTCAAAGCAATGGACACTAAAAAATTGCAGCAAGATGATAAAAGAACTTTCCAGCATCCCCCATAGTTTTCTTTAGTAACTACAAATGGAGAGATTTTAGGATTTAAGCATTTTTGAGAGGGGAATGCCTTTTTGGCTCCATGTTGCTGGGGAAGGGGGGGCCTGTCTCTAGCATGGCATGATCATCATCAGTGACTGCAGATCCTTAGCATCTTCACTGTACACATCCGTAAAAAAAGACCATGTCTAAGCGGCATGCACATATCAAAGGACTTTTTAATACTGGAAGAATATGATACATGAAGTCCCAAATTATTTCAACAGTTAGGAGTCATCCAAATTCCAGTTTTGAATCATTAACTTCCCTCCACACTAAAACTGCACTATTGAAAAATATGTGTTCTCAAGCAACCCAGGAGAGACTTCAATGTTTATTCCCATTTGGAAGCAATCACAATCTTCTCCTTCCTCCTAGATGAGGATCTGCCAGTGAAGCAAACAGAGTTATTTGCAGCTGACCTAGCAGGTCTTGGCAACTTGCGCAGAATCACTGGCTTGTTTGGTTACGGTTAATTTTAAGTGATTCTGTGTTCTCTCTTGTTCAGCCTCTTTTCTCAGCACAGTTAAGGAGTGACTAGGAACAGAAATCAAATTTATTGTTGAATTCAAGTCTTTTAACTTCATTTTATAAAAAATGTTCCTTCACTCCCCCTCTCTAGCTGTCATTCTTTTCCTTCGATGTTAGTGGTGGAGCCAGTAAATATTCTCATTCATATGTTGGCAGTAAACATTACTGATCTCTTCTTAGCTTCCGTATGATTTAATATGTTAATTCCTAGACAGTATAAATGAAAGGAAGAAATACAAAATCAGCGGAAGCCATGGGATAACCTATATCCTGCTGAGTCTGACTTGTGATTTGGCGGGAGAGCAATGAACATTAATCATGTTGCCCCTTCCCCAGAGTGAACAACACTACGCTGCCAAGTTTGCACACTGAGAGTCTTCCCATCAACTTGCCTATTTTTCTTAGATTTTGCATTGTATCAAGACAGGTAAATAATGTGAAATTTATGACATTTTTACAATATTTACATATCATGTCAAGGTCGAAATTGGCTTTTATTTACTAGGGATTCGGTTGCATTTTCTTTTTAACCATTTCCTGGTAAACAAACTTTCTGCTGTTAGAAGTTTTAGCTCATACTTTCTTCTCTTGGCATGAGAATATTTTTGATTATAACTGAGCTTCCAAGGCATATAATGCATGCAAGTACTTGGGCTGACCATATTAAAGCTTCTCTTTGAAGGAAAATATTTGTTATTGGTGTTCTAACCCAGCTTAAGGATACACCACAGAAAAAGACAGCTAACCTTCAGCCCCCTCTTCTCCTACTAGTTGTGGTAACAGCAGATTAGAACAACATGTACTAAATATCTGCTACTTTGCTTTCCACGCTTACAAACCACCTCAAACTTAGTGAAATTACATTTCAAATACACATTTTCAAGTGGCTTGTAAGATCTTATAGACTAGGATGAGGTAGGGGGCTTCCTTTCGAGGACAGCAAGGAATTCTTTAAGCTATTTTCCAAATTGTCAAAATGTAATAACAGTTTTTTTAAAATAATAGCTTTAATTTTACAGTAATTTATGAAAGTTTTTATATTTTTGTAATATTTTTAAAATGTAATATACATATATAAAGCTTGTGTACATGATGGTTTCACCATAAAGTTCACCCRCAGTGGTTATATGGAATACATTTCATAAACATCATTTACCATCAATAAGGGAAAGCGTGAAAGCATGTTTCAGCTAAGTTTTCAAATCACGATCCCAAAGCGCACGGTGCTGGGTTTTGGATGTGTGACTAAAACAGCGTTGATAAGGCGCCAGTGTTTTGGCTATCGCTGAGCAACACTTGCAGCGTCAAGGCTTTCTCTTTTTCCCACCCTGCCTCCCCCAGCGAGCAGGCCTGGGGTGGGCAAGAAGCGGGGAGGGGACACAACCGGGACAGCTGACCAAAGGGATACGCCATGCCACATGGCGTCCTGCGCGGTAATAAAACTGAGGTGGGTGGCGGGAGGGTGCTGGGGAGGCAGCCATTGCTCGGAAACTGGCTGGGCGTCTGTCTGCTTGTGGGAGGTGRGGAGTGATGTTTGCATTGCTTGTTTTGTTTGTCTCTTCCTCTTGCTTGCGCTCATTAAACTATCTTTATCTTGACCCACGCATTTTCTCACTTTTGCTCTTCCTATTCTCTCCAGGGCTTAGCTGCCGGCTGGGGTCAGCCCACCACACCTACACATCCTTTCTTGCCTTCCTTGTTTGAGTTATAGGATTCCTTCAGAGGAAGAAAAAACTCAGCTTTGAACATCCAGGCAATTAAATTATTCACACACAACTAAACATACACGCATGATTTGCTGATATAACCTCCTCCTCAAAACTAAGTTTGTAAAGAGACTTAGTCGCCATGGAGACTTAGTCGGGACATGGTTTAGTGGGCATGGGTACTGGGTTGATGGTTGGACACGATGATCTTAGAGGTCTTTTCCAACCTTAATGATTCTATGATTCTATGAACTTAAAGTCTTACCTGATGCCGCACATCAGATTACTTGTTCTGTGAAGCTCTGAAGGAAATGTCATGTAATATATTCAAAGTTTGCCTTAGCAGCTACCAAACCCATTTGCTTTTCCAGCGTATTTAAATGAAAGTATAAGTGAAAGCTGGTGCTGAGGATGACAGAAATCTGTTTGATCTCTYAATAAGATAGCAGTTAAACAGCTTCTGAGCCAAAACGTACCATACATCCTGACATATACCATGCACTGGCATAAAGGAATATAGTATGCTGAGTCATGTTTGGGTTTCAGAAAAATTCTGGTGCTCTTCAAAAGCAGAGTGATGAATTAGAGGTCAAAATGTCGTCGTCTTTTTTGTTTTGGTTCAAAACATTTGGATTTTATTGTTTTGTGCATTTGGAAACGAACTTAAAAAAAAATAATCTTTCTTTAAAAAAGAAAAAAAAGCTGGATACTTCTCCAGGGAAGAGAATAATTGAAAAATGAGGAAATAAATTTCTCTCTCAAAAGGCAAACAACCGCCAGCAGTTCACTTTAAATATCTGTAAAATCTACACTCTGATCAATGTGCCAATTGTAGAACTTAGATGAGAAATTTATGGTTTTTAACAGAAAGGAACAAATTTGGTCTCACTGATTATTTTTACAAGTCAGCTGTGTGGAGATTAAATATATATTTTTACCTACCTTTYGTACTGATGGGGGGAAAAAAAGGAGTAAAGACTGTCAAAAGTTTAATTATCCATATTAATCTTGATTACACTCCATGTGCTGGTTACAGTCACAAACAGTAATTCAGGTTCCTCATTTAAAATGAAATTTTAAACAACTGATTGACTCACCTTCTGCTGACAGCCCCTGTATGTTAATTCCCTTAGCAGCCAAGAAACTCAGGCACGCATCTATGTTTTCAATCTGTTCAAGAACAAATAAACAAACAAAAAAGAGACACAAAAAGAAAATGCATTGTAATAATCGTTTACTTTCATCTCTCRCCACCCTTTATTGCACTCAGTCTTTGTATCACATAAAAAGTCCCTTTGCTCATTATGTGGAAACCATAATATGAAACCTC
Organism: Oceanodroma leucorhoa; assembly: GCA_030449065.1. Taxonomy (NCBI): domain Eukaryota; kingdom Metazoa; phylum Chordata; class Aves; order Procellariiformes; genus Oceanodroma; species Oceanodroma leucorhoa. Next base: position 8,889,741 of record JASVER010000028.1, read on the forward strand.
CTYGGTTACTAAGGTCCTAAATTGATCGAGTATTACGTGGGTCAGGACTTTCTGTTATTTGTACTTGCATGAAGCAAGTGATTTAATACTCTAACAACGAAAGAGGATCATTATATATCTTACTAAAGGGTCAAGGATTATGCCAGGATTTTTAACCTACAAGAAGTATAACAAACATGAAACYGAAAATAAACATGGAGGCCACATTTGCTTGAGAAGGCAGATTGCCACTTGCTCTTAAGTTGACAGCTGGCAAAAGTTTCCAGCCACAAAAGCAGTCAAATATAAAAACCGAAACTGGAAACCTCAGCTGGAATCCAAAAAATGGTCACTCGCGACACCCTCCGCATGTCAGAAATGACAGGCAACCCTGGTCGCTCACTGTGGGGCAAATCCCACCCTTCAGAGAGGTGGTACAACRGCATTAAACTGCATGGGATAAAATCAATTTTGACCAGGTAGGGTCTTCTGCACAACAAGTCTGACTGTTAGTGACTACAGCTGCTATATACAGACCGCACTCAAATCCTGCCTAAGCAAGTGTTGGACGAGTTAGGCATTTTTTCCCCTGCATCTCAACATCACGATAGAGMTCTTGCAGTAGCTTCACACCTATTTTCCCACCAGGCTACCACCAAAGCTCTGCTGTCATATTCAGAAGATGCAGAGAGATGCCAGCCCCCCCCCGACCACAGCACTTCTATGCAGAAGCCTACGCTTAAGACACCTCGAGAAGCTGCAAGGAACAACATTTTAGGAAATATCATCTGTTTCATGTGTGGTTACACAGAAGACTTTTGGACAATACCACTGAGCAATTTTTGTTTCTATCATGGTAATCAGTAAGTGATAAAATAGGGTCTCCATGTTTGAACACCTTGCAAACGTTAATTTATTAATTCCCAAAACGTCGCAACCAAACAGTGCTTTCACTTTATAGATAAGAAAGCAGACAGACACCAAGCCCCACACCTGCTATCATGTAACTACCTTTCTTCTGTGAAGTTTGGAGACATCAAAAGGGATTGTGAAAGATCCAGCTTCCCTGTCAGCTCTTGCCTGCCCTCAAAAAAATACACAAATGAGGACTGTGTGGCATTCTGGAGGCTGAGCTCCCAGCACCCGACCTGCGCTTCCCGTCCTTCTCAAAGGAATAAAAAAAGTACAAGGGAACCTGCCAGAACACCTCCAGCATGGATTGCTCTCAATGTACTTTCATTTATTGTCTATAACAATAAAAACATTCTCTTCTAACAGCGGGGGGGGGGGGGGGGGANAGTTACTGGCATTACCTAACTGTGATTTCAACAATTATAGACACTGAGACACTCAAAACTTTTATCAACCTCATTATACTTTGAGATATACTATATCTAAGTATACAAAGTTTATAGTGTACTTTGAGTATACTCAAACCCAGATAGATACCAAAGAACGCATTTCCTGTAATGTTCCGACCTTAAAGCTTGTAGCAGGGTACAGTTCAAAGGTTCTTTTATCCACGGTTCAATATGATATGACAGTCAATCTCTACCCGTTTCCTTCCTCAGTGCTCAACAACCCTTCCAAGTTTTCAACATGGCTCTTTTATCGAGGTGATTCGGGACTTTGCCGGAAAGCCAAAATTTACCTTTTCAAGAATAAACACCACACAAAAGCATCAGTCCATTTCTACCACCTGCACTTAACAAGTCTTCATCATTCCAAGAACACTTCCAGTCTTCCACAGCTGTGGGTGGATCTCTCCTCTCCCAATAAGGAGGATTACTTAGGTTAGTGAGTAAAGACAAGCAATATCTCATCTCAACTCCCGATCTACAGTTGTAGAAACTCAAAGTAGCTCTTTCAGTCCTGCTTTGCTTCTCTTCCCAGGTCCCTCATCTTTGCTCTAACTCTCCTTTAGGACAGAGTGACCACAGGATCAAGATTTACTTCTGGGTAGCAAGTTCCTCATCCGTGCCCTCGTTCTTGGGGCTACATACTAGCCCTTGCTGACTTCCTAATCTCACGCTCATTGCAGAGCCGATTCAGATTCAAGGAGCCCCCTTTAAAATCCCTACCACCTCTTCCCTGGGACAAAGCCACAGTTTTTACTGAGCATTTTAGCCACCTAATTAAGATACACGGCTCCCATGCCCAGACTGACGGATGACTCCCCAGCAGAGCACTAATGCTTGAGGTGTGTATCTGGAACACAGGCTGAGTGACCTGGACCTCGCTGCCTCGGACAGACGGGCTACCTTGCCGCATCAGTTGTAAYGCCTGGCTAAAGGCTGTACGAAGCAGGGGCTTTTTGGTGCTATATTGATATAGAAAAAGAATGAGAGGAAAAAAAAGATACAGCAATATAAAATGTAGAAAAAAGATTGCAGGAAGCGGACTACCAAAAATCTGTGATTTTACATAGATTTACATATGATTACATATGATCATTTTACATATGATTTTACAGTCAAGAACACTTAGGAATTAAAACATACAGAAACAGGAAAATATCCTACTTCAGTACTTAAAACTATTGCAGGATGAAATAAAGAGGTAATAACGAGGCTTGCAAAAGCAAACCTCTTACATTCAGGAAATAAAGTACTACAATAAGATCCTACAGGGATGTACAGCATCACACGTACAAGGAATTCGCTAAAAAAATACAACTGAAGGACAATAAAGCATCAATGATTCTGTTAACATTTATGCAGTATCATCTGTGATACTAACAACGTTACATGGCAGAATGACAGGAATGTGAGCAATCAATTGATTTTGAAGGAAAAATAGAGCCCAAAGAGGAAAACAGAAAGAAATCTGGGGAAATTCAAGAAGAAAGTGAAATGCAGAATGCAGGTCTACAGCTGAAATGATTAAAACTTAGCGTTGATAGGAATTCAGGGTGCTTCCAACACKATGACTGGCTGGTGGCCCACATAAAAGTGATTTGTGACTGCTACCCTGCTCCAGTGGGAAAGGACTCACGCTCACTTGGCACTCTGGAGTCTCACAAGAGGCAAAAGCCCTGAACGCTTGACCAGGGAGTTGTCTTCTACCCCCCCCCGAGGTGCCAAGAATGAAGAGAGTGATGTTGGGATATGTGAGGGATGCAATCACTGGTTTTTCCTATTGTAAAAACCGAAGATAAGAAAGCTACTGAAATCTTCATACGTCAAATAGCTTAAGGAGTGAATACTATTTTGTATTTTATTTGTATTTTACCTGAGTGAAGAATCCTAAGCTTGGCTGAATTAGTCTAAAGCATCAGAAATCATGTGGCTTGTTTCAAGAGAAGCATTTCCAACAGTGTAACATTTAATGAAATTCACCTATAAAAGCTCCAAGGAAGGATTCTGTCTCTAGCCCTTGCTGTATTAACATAAGAACTAACTATCCATATTCTGCAAATAGTGTTTTATGCAGAAAGATCCCCCAGTGCATACAGGGTTGGAGATACCAAGCTATTCTGAAGTAGTAGCGTGGTAGTTAGACCATTTAGACGTGTGTACCTAGGATAGAAGTGAAGTTCCTGGATAGATCTCAGCTAAGGGAAGACCTAACGACCCTGCGTCGTGGTGACTTCCGACACAAAGTACAGCTGCCTCCTTGAAATTACAGTATTCAGCAGCAAATCGTGACTGAGACTCCACAGGCCCTTTCTTGGCCAAGTCCATGTATTGCTTAAACCCTTTAAGCAGATGTGAAAGGACTGGATTTGCCAAAGGGGACTGTATATGTTCTTTTTCACCGTGAGCTACAATTAGTTTTTGGCTGACAATTCTGATTTCTCATTTGCTTTGCCAGCAATGTTTAACACAGCAGAAGCAAAGCAGGAAAGATGGCAGYTGGATGCTCTCATTTCCCGCCCACCCAAAATAGGGGAAAGCTGTGCAAAAGGAGAAGGAAAACCAAGGACAGACATCCACAGCGATTATCTCACTCGGACACRTTACCGACAGTGTCCGAAATCAAGCCTTGCCTTGTTACACTTCCTGGCCAAAAGCATCGAATGAATTTGCAATTYTGAACCGCCGCATATAAACTGTTTCAGGTATAGTCACCTATGAAAGCGCATTATCAGTCCCACACCATATGCAACGCATATTTATTCTGAAATGTCCTGAAATGCCAACCGAGGACGGCCGAGCCCGCACCCGAGGGGCTGCCCGCCTCTGGGGGCTCCTCCACCTTTCTCATAACTAGGAGATGATATGAAAAAATAAAMCCCCATAGAATTAAACTCCTGTTCAGACATAACATAGCAAGTGTCACAGCTCCCATGCTCATGTTCACAGAAGCAAAATGCATGTGTCAGTCAGCTACCTGAAAACTTCCTCTTAACGTGAATCTCTGGGTGGCATTTGCTACCCGGCAAGATGGGAGCAGAAGGCATCATGGCTAAGAAGTGTTGCACATGCATAACTTTCAAACACCAGACCAGCCTGTGGAAGCAGCAGCTGCTTTGTTACACCAGTAAGACCATCAGCTCCTTGCTGGAAAAGCAGGACTAAAAGCTAGTGGTCACACGTATTTACTGATTTCTAAGTACTTTTGTAAAGGACATCATTGCACATCATTGTTTTCATTCCCACCAGACCTGCACACTCCTCGTTCCTTCCTAGCTTCTACACATATGAAACTCAAGTACGCATAAATTTACTGAATTCCTGTAAGTTGATCAGAATACACTTATTTAGTTCTCACTCCACTATTACTTTCCCAGGTATATTACTCAGATTTCCCTCTACTCTCAAACGTACCTTACAGTAYGCATTTCCGACAACACTGGCCACCACACCCACACAAGTTTTTGCACTTGTCATATAACAGCAATTTCAGTTTCTATTCTTGTCAGTGCTAGAAAGAAAAGGAGCTAGGAAACATGCCCTGGCCTGTATGAGMGGAATAGGACACACCAGAAAAAAACAAAAAAACCCAACCCAAATATCCTCAGCCTGCAGCCTGTAAATGGAAACCCATACATGGGCASTGAGGTATGTTGAACGTTGACTATAATAGACAAAGAATTGACTATGGAAACTGTCTACAGCCAGAGCTGTTCGTCCAACTATGCCAACACAGGGTAAATTATAACTAGTGCTGCCCTTGTAGCAGATACAGATGTTTTTCTCAAACAAAAATCAGAATTAAACTTACTGTAGGTCYCTTCACTTAGAAATCATGGGAAGTTTCTCATGTTATGATGCAAGACCTCTGCTCCCAAATTTTACAGTGATAGATGTGGCATTTTTAYGAGCTTATCCAGAAAACCCATTACTTATATTGAATTGAAACCAGTGCTTTCCGTTTAACTTGAGGCTCCATGTTGTGTCCAGTATATTAGTTTTCAAAGGAGGAAAAAGAAGATTAATTTCATGTGAAATTTTTTAAAGTTTCACAAACCCTTGCGCAATATTCCAGCAGACTTCACATACAATGTAGAAACACAGAAAGAGCCTAACAATCTGTTTACAGCAAGTTGTTTAAAGGAAAATGTATTCCTTGTCTGTATTTTCAGATCAAGCTTTTATGCTTGATATTTTTATGTAAAAGTGTAGGAAGAACCTTAAAATCTTAAGTCATTACATTGACAATCCTTAAAACCCTGGACTTYTGGGGGAGGGAGGGTTCTCCCCTCAAATAATGTCTCATTTGTACTGTTTCCTAAACATAATTGTATATATAAGAAATACCAAATGCAAAATTGCAAATTCCATTTTCCCCASAAGGATAGAAATACTATTATTGCTTTGTTTAAAATACATCTTCATTTGTAGTTACCCCAATCAAAATGTATCCTTTTTTAAAGAAAATAATAYATTGCTCCAAGTGTTCATATGCTGCTCCTGACTATTTGGATAAAAATGTCTCTCAAAATTAAGTTTCAGGATTTTAACAGAACTTGGTGGATATCTTAGAAATTAAATAAGAGATGTAACATAAGGGCAAATGAAGCTAATCCATATTCTGAAGCCAGGTTGTAACATATCTAGCCACAGTCTAGCACCTATTATCACGTGTACACTGTTTTCACATCTAYGTGAAGCGTTGACCCTCTCCGTTACAATTACATTATTTTGGGTTTTTAAAGAAAAAGACAGTTTGGGCACTAACCTAAGGCTGGAGAAATAGCCTCAGCCTCACCTCTTGCATCTCCTTCTCTGTGACCCTGGGTAAAACCTTAGCTTCCCTGCACCCTCAGCTCTTCTTCTGGAAATAATGGGACAAATAGCATTTCTCYACCTTACAATATGTTGTTAATATTCAACATTCACTCACAACATGCCTAATATAAACAGAAATGGTGGCAGTAAGCACCACAGAGAAAGCTGTGATTCATGATGGCCAAGATTTCTAATCACATCAAAGGGTATCCAAAGGACGCTCTTGTCTTGTGAATGGTTTCAGGCAACCCTGCGCGACTCAAGGCTTGCCATAGCTAATCYGGTCTGGGAGAGGCAGATGGAAGGGTTGCAGAAATTTTCCTAGTTTATTTTGAAATTCAACTTTTCAGRGTTTTTTCAGGTTTATTTATTCAAAAGCGAAACTTTCCTATGAGTGGGGAAAAAAAAAAGTAAAGGGTAATTTCTTTGAAAAATATTCCTGGAAATATTATTTTTGGATCATCTTTTCAGGATCAGGCCTTAAATATATTTGAAAAGTTGAAGTGGATAATTTGTGCATGATTTGAAATCTTGTTACGTCCTAAATTACAATTTGTTCAGCAACAAGTTCAACTTTGCAAAACAAATATCAACAGAGCATCCTGCCTCTGGAGAATCATTAATTTAGGATATAGATGAAACACTTTGCTCGTCTCAGTAGACACTTGACTAGATTTTAGCACATAGCACACTAACTGTACATTACTGGCACTAAATCTCTGCTTATGTATAACTAAAAACAGGAAGAGATGGGGAGAAGCCATGGCTGTGCTCAGTAAATACATAACGAGGTGGGTAGCAGGTCCTACGAACGCTTCATTTCCACCTTCCCTGGGGCTTCCAGGCTGGAAGTTATGTTTCTAGTGCTGTGCTGTTGGGATTARATGTAAAATATGATCAATACCTAGTGAACCTGGACTTCTTCCCAAAACATCCTTGAATTCTACATAAGCCAATATTTTTAAAAAAGCATAAATGCTTAAAAGGAAGGACTGGCACTAAAACCACTCAATGCAGGAAGCACTGGCTCTCACACACGGTTGTATTTCCTCAAATAGTAGCTCAAGTGTTGAAGGCTCTGTATATCATTAACTTGAATTGGCAGYAGTAATCCAGAATTTAATGAAACTCATGCAGAAAGAACTACACAGGAACATTTTATCACAAACAGAGCTTTTACCTCAGAAAAAAGTTTCATATTAATACTGCTGCACTCTATTAAATGATGTATTATAAAAATAAAATAACCTACCAATCAAAAATTAATTTTCAGTAATGCAAGTAAATTACAGATTCTCAATTATTGTGAGTGGGACGACAGTACACCGGCAAATGATCTGGTTTCGTTTATTCAAATACACGCAACGAAAGAAGTAGCAATGGTCAATCTCACGGCCGTGTCACGTGAAGGACCTCTCGCAATATAGTCATTAACAGTTGTTCGTTTCTAAAAAAGATCCTCGGGAAGGGAGCTACCGCCGCAGCCCGTTCCCAGGCGCACCGTGCCCTCTCCGTCTCGGCCGAGTCCCCAGGGTCACAGCTCCACCTGTTCCCAACGGATTTATTCTGGTGGCTGGAGGGACACCAACACATTTGTGCCCCCTCCTTCCTTGCACCTGGGTCCTGGATAACATCTCCTACTGAAATTCTCCTACATAATTGCTTAGAACAAGCACAATAGTACTGTTTAGCTCAGATGTTAAATATATAAAAATAATCCTACGTAACAAGCAAAAGAATAAACTTTTCTGGATATGTATTACCTTCACAGACTAATTAATTAAAATAACCATTATCACACAGTGTAAGCAATGGCTGGAAATCAAAGATTTATGACAAGGCACATAGACAAAAGGTTTATTTCTCTGGGCTATATAATCCCTTGTAAAAGCTACGGTCTGTTTCAGATTTTCAAAAGCAAAGAGCTTAGTACTACATATTCTGTAAAAAGAAACAAAGACCTAGGCACCAGAAGAAACTGCCATACAAACAGCTTTAATTCTTACATCACAAACCTGACAGAGAAATTTAAGAGAGTCTTGTCTAATATGAAGTTTCACTGTACTGTTTTTAAGCAGCGCAGCAGACAGTGGGGTTTCTGTTGAGAAATGATGCACGACTCAGAAACCGGAATTTAAACTATGCAAACATGAGCAGATACCTTTCGTTATCAACCTAAGCTTTAAACTGGGGTTACTGTGATTTTGCTGCTGTTTTGGAAGGCTACGAAGTTTTCTTCACAGCCAGGGTTCAGAAAAAGAATTAATTAATTTCCCAGAAAGGAGAAGAATAATTGAATTTTTGCTTCCACCTGTCCTCAAATCAACTTAACCTTTTTTTCTTAAAAAAGATTCTTTTTCTCAGATAAAGTTAACCCTGAATAAAAACCATAATTTACCCCTAACAGACTCCACACAAAATTTAGTCTGAGCACAATTTTGGCTCATGGTGCCAAACTCAACACCACAGTCTCGGTGAAGTTAATAAAATCTGCTGCACCTACTACGGCCTCACCAAGAACGCAGTTTCATACGTCGCGTATGCCCCAATGCGCAGGCGTGGGAAGTTAAAGAATGTCATCCAGAATTTCTCATTTTCCCCCATTTACGCAAAACACAGCAAGAAGCTATGAGCTTGCAGAGTACTGCATAAAAGGTATATTTATRTAATAATTTTACATAAATAATGAGCATGGCAAAAAAGAATTCTTCTTCTAGGCTTTGGTGCAGGTGTAAATACATAAGTGAAAGATATGGAGATCTCCACATACGTATGTGGAAAGACCCTGGCCCCTTAATGCATTTGCTGTTTCATGTATTTAGTCCACATGGGGAGTAGAACCATAGCTATTCAAAAAGTGTTAATTCAGTTTAAATTAACAATGAAATAAATGATAAAATAGAATCTAATTCTGTCTTTATAGTTAAACTCACATCTTTCAGTTTTTCCATAAAAATTACTTTTTAAGACCGCTCTCTGTTTTTCTTTATCAAACCTCACACTGTCTCAGAGACAGATGATGTCCAAGTTCTTGCATCACTGTATAGGGCAAAGAATTAGAGCACACCCTCAGGGACCACGAGGATGATCCCTTATGGGAATGGCAGGCTGTCACCAGCAATGCCTCCAAAGGKACCACGTACATCCATGCACATACTGCCTTATCTCCCATCTCCGCACGCGGAGGAGTTTTGGAAGCCTCTCCCTCCAGAAATCAAACAAATATCTGTTTAGTGACACTTTATCATGCCTTGTGGCAGGGAGATGTACATATTGACCCTTCCCAAATCCAGTCTGGCTCTATTTATCATGKTTTTTTTCTATGGAGGGTGATGGTGGGGCTGAAAGGGCGGCTTGTAGTTTTATTTAGACTGCAAGCTCTGCAACACAGAAACCTATGATCCAACCATGCCTGTCTCGCTGATAACAATACACAAATGGAAAGCATAACAGCATAACAACAGTTTGGATCTCTGAAAAAAAATAGGGACAGTAAAACAAATCTTATCTAGGGGCCAATAGTCATTATAAAGTGAGGAAGAAGGACATTTAAGTACAAGCAACCTGGCAGATCGCCTCTGTAGTAAGTCATTCTTGTCTACATGACAACACGGGTTCATACATGATCAACAGAAACACAGGATGCCTAGAGAAAATACTTTAAACATTCCGAAACTCAATATTTGGCCAASTGCCTGCACAAGCAGTTGAAGGAGCTGAGCTGGTGCCTGCCACTGGCCAGTCTGGCACGGCTCCGGGGAACGGCTTCCCCTCCAGCTAACCTTCAGCTGTGAGGAAACATCCACGGGTTAAGGCCAAAGGATACCCATTTGTTACTATAGCAACRTTAAAACAGATTAAATTTCTAAACATGCACTGACAGTAAGACACAAACTCCCCAAGCAAAGCAAGGGGAAGGCTTACCAGAAGACGGAAAAGTTCCCTTTACTACATTTCTCAGAACAACCTTGGGGTAGGATAACTTGAAAATATACGGCTATATTTAACCACTGGGATATGTTTCCAAAAATCCTACCCCAGGAATTTGCAGAGGGGAAAAAAAATGCTTGTGATGCTTTTGATCTTCCCGGCGGAGCTGCTCCACTGAATTAGCGGCACATGCCCAGGCAGCAGAGTCCTCCTCGGCTTTGGGGAACCGGCRGTCAATCAACCAGACTTCAGCCCCACCAACCCGGAGGGATTTGGAGCTACAGCCTTGCAAATTTATGGCGGCTAGCTATGGCAACATTTAGACAACACCGGGTGTATAAAAATGCTCAAAATGTTTAGAGGAGCAGGTTAAAGTGGATGCCTGCTCTTGAAGAGCAAAGATAGAATTATTTTCCRTGAGAAAAATACATGTAAGTAAGAATATTTAATCTTTTTTTTTTTTTCCCCAGCAGTCATAACACATCAGCTCACCCACTTAGTGGATATTACACACACATAGTTAGCTGCTCAGGTGATACAGATGGTTTCAGCCCATATTATTCCCACCAACCAACTCACTGATGTGTACCCAGCTATACCCTTTAAGTATGGGCCATATCACACCGGCATTCACATTTATTATCTCTATTCTTTGAGGAAAAGAACACAGGAAAATGTATAGCATGGGCCATACACACAAACAGTAATAAAGATTTCAACATCTCATGCTCTTTTCTCCAATAAAAAAAAGATTCATAGAGCAGGGGATGGMGCTGGCAAGGGTCACACTGAGGAGGGAAGTGGACACCCGGCTCTAACAACTGAATTAAAACTCCCAGTGCTGCTTACTTCAAAACCAGGGTCCCTACCAGGCTGCAGAATTTTCATACAAACTGTTCTTTGACTTTGGGTGTCACACACATTACAGAACAGCTCATTTTCAGAATACAAGAAATCAGTCAAATATTAAAAKAGTAGTCAAATTGCCATCACTGGAGTAAGGTTTCCTTGCAGACAAAGTGAACATATTGAAAACATGGCCTTCATCTCTACTTTCATAAAGTCCTTGGGAAGAAATGCAGGCTCTGACCCATGCTGCACTACAAGGTTCTTTATGTTTGCAAGACAAGCAATAGTAGAAAGACTGAACAGTATTATTTTGCTAGTACAGCTTGATACCTGCATCAGAAAGGGATGATTCTTGAAAGACTTCTGGTCAACACACGAAAAAAATAAATATCTCCTCTTTGTTATTTGATAACACAGATACTTATATACACAAAGTTATCATTCTTAGAAATAATAAAACCCAACCACAAACCCACATGAGAACCACAGTTATTTCCYACTCTATTTATAGGAAGGAACTATGGGGTTGGTTTAGCCTACATTCTGTTGCTCCAAATTCTCATCTTGGGTGTCCCACAACTTCCCCAGGCTTAGCATGGAAGGATGAGAGTCTGCTTTACCCAYCTACAGATTCCCCCCTCCTCTTCCCTTCAGCACTGACAGCTTTGCTACCGCTCCACTCCTTCAGGCTTCAGCAACAAGGGCAACGCGCTATCACTTCTCAGACKCTCACACCTAACGTTTTAGTTCTTTCTAGAGTATYATAATCTGTGATTTTTATTTTTTTTWAAATGTTGAACCTTGGAAARAATAAATTTATTTTCTCATTAGTCTTCTCTCATACYTTTTTCTTAAAAATATATAGAGATATRTCTTATCTCTTTCCACTGCCACATTCAGTATTTCTTACCTTTGCATTCAAGGTGGGAAAAACCGTCTACCTCTCCTATAAGACACCTTGCTGCTACTTCTACCCTTCTTCCAGCCCCATCTTCAGTTGTGTTTCAACTCTTGCCTGTGTCTGCCAACATACCCTTCTGGCAATATCTCCTCTCTTCTTTGTCTTCAAGTCCGTGTTTTAAAAATTAACTTTCTTTACTTGGCTCTCCCCAGTCGCTTCTAGTCTACCTGATATAGATCTTCTCTTTCTTTCACCTGGCTCTCCACTTTAATGCTCTGATCTTTCAAACATCTTGTCCTTTGCCTTATTCTTATATCATCTAATCTTTACCATTATATCATCTGTTATGATTTATCACTTGCATGTAAYAGGTAACACAACCACCTTCCTCCCTCTCCCTCCTTGCATTGCTATGCAAAAAGCATACATTATRATGTACAAGATAATAAAATGCTCAGCTCTCACACTGTGATAAAACAATGTGTGAAACTTCCTTCAAAAACTGTGAGCTTTTTACACAACATATTTCCTCACAGACAGAACGCAGCCCCTATAGAGCAAGATCACTACAGACTGCCATTACAGCCAGACTTGATACATAACAACTCACTTAAGTACTCTATTTTTTGTTTGTTTATTTTATCATTTTACAAATATAAGTGATATGAACCCTTTTATGATAGGTAACATTCAGCACTTGCAAAGGTACCCACATCAATAAGAATCATCTACGCTAYCTAGAAGGGAATGGACTAAACAGTACCTCCTACATAGTCCAGATTCTGCAGAGTGCCAAATGTCGAGCTCTAATATCATTCCCAAAACAAGAGGCAAACTGAAAGAAAGAAAGAGATCCCTGTTTTTCCATAACCAAACAATATTAGCAGAGATAGTCCTACTCGGGMTTATTGACCTCAGTCTTTTTTTAGGAGCGCATAGGAGCGGAAACCAGTCTTGTTTTACCCTCCTTTGCCCTGTTCTCAAGATCCATGGCAATATTTTCTTGTGCTTCATCCTAAAAACCTAAATGCAGTTGTGGTAATGGTCTCCAAATCTTCTTGGTCCCACAGCCTGTGCTCGATACRACTACATCCTCTATTAATCACAGGATTTTCTGCATGCCAGCTGGAACTAATCATCACAATTACAGGCTTTTGTTTAGAGGAATATCTACAGTAGAAAAACATAGAGGTTTGGAAAAAAAMCCCTGAAACAGGTCTTATGCAGAGGACAAGATATAGACTAGTCTATAATAGATTATATAAAAGCCAGCCAACTCTTATCTTGGAGCAAAGGAAGACAGGGATACTCCCCACAGCAGAGAAACCCAGACAAGATGACGAGGGGGGATAGGTTCTCACCTAAGTGATTTTTCATGGAGCCAGTGGGGGTCCTTGTCATGTCATTTCTGGCATTGGGACGAGGTTGATAAGCACTGATGGTCCCAAATGGTTCTGCAGTACTAAACTTAATTTGACAAGGCTTATTAGCACTGGCTTTGAGCCTGACAGACCCAAGCTGCCTCTAACGCTCAATTTGGGCAAATTTGTAGGATGCTCTCCAACGCTGTAGCAATGGGAACAACAATGCAAAGAGACCAGATCTGGCTCTGTGCTGAGCTCTCTAAGGGTTGGCGGGCTTTACTGGCTTAGGACTGTGCCACGTGGAAGCAAATATACGTGCTTTCACACCCCCTTTAATGGGCTTGAACAACACAGCTTTGCTCCAGCTTTCTAAGCCGATACATCTGGCWGGACGTGAGCTGGCTCTTCACAATTCAGCTCACATGTGTCTCTGCTCGTGGCATCGTGAGTCTACAAATGAGATAACTGCCACAGGGGGAAAGATGATGGTAGAAGGCTTCCCTCTAAACTCTGTTGTATTTCTATTTAATGAGCAAAGTTAAACCTTCATTTACGGTGCCCTTTTTTTCTTTTTTCCCTCCCAAATCTACTCATCTGTGACGCCCACCTTAGAGACACTACGATATAGATATGGACACCTGCAACTGAAAGATTAATCTGAAAAAATAAGACTAGACATCACCTTGTTGAGTGTTTGAACTGACTGGATAGCCTTGCCTCTGCCACCTCTCTGAACCAGAAGTACCAGACACAAACACCAGTTCCCACACTCTGSAGAATGGTTGTAAGCTATATTAAGAGGAAAGTGCATTAAAATGCAAAGAATGAAGACTGCCATATCTTAAAAAAAACCAAAGAAACTCAAAAAACYCACCACTAACATACGCATTTTCCCTACAACGCAGGAGACGTGGAGAAGGGTTATCTYCTTAAAACACTGCAAGCAATTGTATGAACACAACCTCTGTGAAGATACTYATGTTCTTGCCTTACTGTCTTTACYGTGAGATCATAAAGAGCTCTGTACGCACACTTAATAAAAGCAAGTCGTAAGCATAATCCTCGTTTTTCTCACGTGAGGAAAACCGCTGGGGATGCCGAGCTACGGCTGATGCGCTACGTCCCGTGAGCGGGGTGCACAGTCCCACTCACTCCGCCCTCCTGAATGAGCCACCGGAATAACAGCAGAGCCTCAGAGGAGGCAGCGCAGAGCTAACGCTTCTTCCCAGCACTCTTGACAATTCCTGACCCAGCACATGCCCTCTGCATGCCTCTGGTTATAACCAAACCCGACTTCCATAAGCCACGTACAGCRCGCATCTGACTATCGAACAGAACAACGCTGTTCCTTCATAGACAATAATGACTCAAAGTGACTTTTAGCTACAGCGTCCTGCAATTTGTTACAGACTCCAGTCCTGAATGAAATTCAGTTCTTACGATACACTTGTGGAACATTAAATTATAGTAATTGTCAAAATTTTCCCAATTATTTATACTCTAGACAGCTGCTGTGGCTACAGCAAGAATAGCAACCAACCTCTTCAAAGCAGTAAAAAGTAGCAATGATAAATCTTTCAGATGGCTTTCTTTTTACGGAGCGCTTGCTCCATGGGTTTAAGTAAGACTGCTAACTTCCAAGAAACAACAAAAAGCCAAAACAGAATAGCAGAACACAGTGTGGTTTGACTTAAGATGGCAAACTCTCATCAAATCTTTAATCTTTCCTTTAACGACGTGAGTGGTTGTGCTCAAGTYGCAGTCGTGGAGGTAGGGGCAGTCGGGAACAGAGTCAGAAAAATGAAAAACATTAAAACAGCTTCACACACACAACAGATATTCACGTATCCCAAGGTGAGCATTTGCAATGCAAAGGGGAGATTTTAGAATTTATATTGTAAAATGAGTTTTTTCTCAAGATACAGMAGGAAATAACCACCTTTAAAAGGTCATAAATTTTAAATACTCCTAGGATGCATTTTAAAAATCAGTTTCTTATTATTTGCGTTCTCAGTACAGTTCTGCCTATAATTTTATACTCATAGCACACATACTCTTGAGGTACTATATGCTTTTAATTTTACTGCACTAATTTTTGGTTCTTCAGTTTTCAATATCATGTACAAGCAAGATACAAAACAAATTTTTCAAATTAAAACTTATTAGTCAAAACCAAGTTGCATACATAAAACATCTTGAAGTTTGGAATTTGAAATTTTTTCATTTACTCACTTGTTTTGTTTCTTTTCAAAGGATACACGAACTTTTAATCCAACTTTAAAATAAGTACCTTATTCTGCTTTTGCAATACTACTGTCTATATAGAGGAACAAAATTTTATTTTTATACATTCCTGTTTAACTATGTGATATTTCAGAAATATAAAATGCCAATGTAAGAATAATATTGACTGTAAGTATGTGATAAATGATAAGGCCTAATTCAACTACTGTGGAGTACAACGGGTCAAGAACTGTAACATTAATATTTTTCAGATTATACCTTTGCTCTCACTACTGTGAAAAACTAATTAAAAATTGTTATTAAAAGTCTCAGACATTGAAGTCACACACTCTCACTCGATACTCAGCCASGTACACACAAACAACAGACCGCTTTACTACTTACCATTTGAGACCTATTTTTTGGGCAGCCATTGATGTCTTCAATCTTTTCATTTGCTGAAAAGCAAAAAAGAGGAGATAAAGCAAAAAACTATAGCAAGGATGTTTATTCCAATTATTTCCAGAGCACTTGCTGCTAGCTAAATAAAGGGGTAAATAAAGATTGTCGTTGTCCAGTCAAAGTGAATGTGTGAAACACTGAGACCCATCAAAAAAAAAAAAAGCAGCTGGAGTTTTCTAGTGGGTCATGCCTCCAGAGACAGCTGGGGGCAGAAAACAACTGGTCTGACAACATCTTGTACAGTGACGGGTAACTCCTTTAAACTACAAAAAAGATTTAAGCTCTGGAAACTGAATCACTGCTGGGTGGAAAAATGAACRCTACATAAGTATAGATGGTTGCATGGCAATTGATTTGCCTGTACAGTGAATAAATATTTTAAATCTAGATGGGAAATTTATGATCAATAACTCTAATATTTTTTAATTATTTTTTTCTGAAAGCACAAACCACAAGACTACTTTTCAAGCTTCTTGTCCATGGCTTACATGCAACGCAACTTGCAGAAACAGATAGAGTTTCAATCTTGAAAGTCCCAAGTGAAATAATTAAGTTGTTGAGGTGGTCAAATGTTTGCCTTAGAGTCTTGGTTTGCTCAGTTTCACATTTCAGCCCTGGACCCTGAAATGACTTGTGTGCTAGACTGAAGAACCAGTTATAAWCAAAGTTCGGTTTCCCACAGCTTTTTCACTGTAATAAAGGTAGGTGTTCACATCCCATTTGATGAATCGAACAGATTCGCCTCCCATCTATTCTTATATTAAAAGCTGTATTTTCTACCGGTCTCACATTCTCAGGACATCAGTCAGAACTCCATCTCGTTTCATGCCTGTCTTCAGTTAGGAGTATCAAATTTGGCACAATACTCCAACAGCAGTCATAACAATGACAAACAAAGAAGTAACATAACTTCACTCTTGCCTGGTATTCCCCGTCTGACACATCAAAGCGTCACAGTACACCTTTATGCCACAGGAATGYATTTAAGAATTGATGCTAATCTGAAAAAGATTACAGCTAAATCCGCTGTACTGTTCCCCAGAGTGGTCTTTCAGCTTCTACACACAAAGAACATACATTTCTTTCAGGAATGCGAGCTCAGATTTGGTTATACAGAAACAAAAATTATTTCTTTAAATGCCATTTACAAATCCTGTGCATCCATCTTTTAATATTTAATATCTCAGTTTAGTATCATGCAATATCCTTATCAAYTAAWTTTAGAATACTTTAAAAACCTGATAGCTATATTCCTATAAATTTGCACCATTCATAATTATTACCTGAAAGGAGACTAATGAACTTTTGAATGAGCTTTCTCTTGTTTGGAACACATGCGTACAGAGACACYTCTAATAACACAGGTCATTTTGTTTATCTTCCTTAAAAGGTTTTTCCCTAGTCCTCTAGAACTTCCAAACTGTTACACCATATAYTTAAAACCAATGTTAGCAAACCTAAAGCTTATTATCTGGCTCTTTTTAAGCTCTTGTACACAAACTACCTAGACTCATTTACTTGAAATTTGAAACTGCCTAAACTGTTAGTAACTTGTTTCCAAGATTCTGCTGCAATAGAGTATTTTACTTTTTCCGAGCCTTTTTTATTATRCAAATGTAGAACAAAAATATTTACTCAACACTTCTACACTTTGTGGGTATTGCTACGTGGGAACAAGCTGGGTTCTARAGCTGTACACTGAAGGTTAACCCCGTAAACCCTATAAACTAACAAATACACCGTTCTATACCATGGGAAAATTAATGGCAAATGAAGATGTAAGCCACCTTAAATTATTCTATCAGGAGAAATTTACATCCAACACACCAACTATTTGCAATGTTACCTCTTTAYCCCCTTCCTTTTTTACACTGTGGTTATATTACTATTCTGACTTAGAAATCATTCCTTTCATCCTCATACCTTTCTATCAGCTTGCAAGATGTCATCAGCTATCCTTGTACTCTTCTGATCAACTTCAAGTGATTTGTAGCTTCTTTACTTTGTTACTATCAGTTTCCTCCATTTTCTTGTGCTCTACTTTTTTTTCCTTTTTTATTTTTGTTTTTTAAACAGTTGCTTTTACTTCTTCTCAAAAGCTACGTTAAACCAAGGCAACCTTCCCTCCCACTTGTGAACCTGCAGTTTTTTGTCCACCAGTTGATGATTCTTCATCAGTTCCCAATTGCTCATCACTTCCTTTTATGCTGTTAGSCTTTTCTACCACAGGTGATTTAGGATGTAGATGACCAGAAATAGTTGGTGGGAATCAGAGGAGTAACAAGAACTGGGGTTTCTGGTCCATCGGGTGCTATTTCTGCTTACCCCTGGGCAATCACCTTTCCCTGGGCAGGTTTATGCCCTACCTTTTCACCTTCTAATCCACTCCCAACTCACCAATGGCTCTTGGTTACTCCTTTCACTAGATTAATGCAATTATCATCCCTTCCCTGCTGGTGCAAGTGCTATGAAAAGCAGGTAGAACAGAGAGCAACCAGAGAAGCTGGTGGTGGGGCAAACTGGCAGCTGGGTTGAACTTTAACTCATACCTCTCTATTGAACCCAGCAGGGCAAGACCTCAGAGATTCAACCTAGGCTGGGGAGATGCATCAAAGCGGCCCACAGGCACATCTGGCACTTTGCAGGAATCTCCCTAATTCAGCAGGCAATTGTGTTGATGTTCCCACTCCTTGGTCCTGAGCTGGACCCTCCCTTTGACCCTTCCACCTCGGTGGAAGGAACAGTGCTTGCGGCAGGTATGAGGCAAGTTGTCTGTCTTGTGGAGGTGATTGGAAAGAAAGAGATAGCAGTGAAAGAGATAACAACGTGGTGTGCCCTCGGGCAGCGTGATGGTACAGCTCACAGCCCAAGTGACTGAATGCTAGGGGATCTTGGAAATGTGTCCAATTTCACAGCTGCAAAAG
Source organism: Oceanodroma leucorhoa (assembly GCA_030449065.1). Classification (NCBI taxonomy): domain Eukaryota; kingdom Metazoa; phylum Chordata; class Aves; order Procellariiformes; genus Oceanodroma; species Oceanodroma leucorhoa. The sequence continues at coordinate 8,908,546 of JASVER010000028.1, forward strand.
CACAGCTTTCCGGCTGAAATAAATGGGCATCTCACAGCTACTGTTTCTATTTGCCATGTAGGAATACTACATCAGTTATGCTTTCAATTCTATCTCAGCCTTGAGCAAGATGTAAATTCACAACCGCAAACGTGAAATGCAGAGGATTTTTCCCAAACTGACTGTAAGTCCGAAGAGCTTCCCCCATCACCTTTCGTTTTTTCTTCACTGTGAATACAGTGAATTTGGTTCAAACGCTTTTAAGYGTTTGCAAACTTTTCCCATTTATACGTGGATTGAGGGGTGGTGTACTAAGGCAGAAAAAAGAAACCAGCCGTGCTCTATACTGAAAGCAGCAGTGAGTGACATTGTGCTTTCATTAGCTGGGTCTGAATCAAAACTTGGAAAATGGTACCTAAAAGAATATTTGGGTTTATGTATTTTGATAGGAGGCATATTACGAAACTGCAAGCCAAAAGTACATGAAAACRCAAGTGAAAAGGAAACTCTAGTATCAAAAGTTGCAAAGAATACGCATTCCTGGTGAAAAAAACCTTCAGCAAATGACATTCCATCGAGTGCGGAGGTTAAACCATCCACACAAAAAATAAGTCCATGCCCTTCATAATAATTAATTAAGCCTTCTGTTACAACCTTAGCAGCTATTCTGCATTATCCAGTACTTTAGGCATACCTTTGGACATTAGATTACTTTTTCTTCAACAGATGAATGAATATTGCTCAATATAATTCCTACATTTGCATAGGAATCGTCACCTGCAGCTTTTAACCRAACAGCCACTCAAATATTAGTAAAAATGAACCTTTGTGGAATGTCCTGCCCAAAATATGACAGGAKTTATCACTAGAGAGTACTGCTAGGCTTGATCCCAAGATTCTGGTTTGAAATATCAACCTGTAACCTTCCCCTGCAAATGTAATAGCACAATTTTCATGACAGCAGACAAAAGCTRTACTGAGATAAGTCACAGTATGAATTTGAACTGGCATAGTTAAATGGAGTAACCGCAAATTACTTTTAAAATTAGAGCAAAGATCTATTCTGTTTAAGYCAGTGGAATTAATTTCAATCAGAACACAAGTTACGCAGAATATTTAGATATACCTGTAAGACAGGCTATCTTGGCATATCCATAGCATCTACACTAAACCATGTGCCCSTCATCTCCTATAACGGTGTGCTGATTGTCCAGCACAACATTGACGTGCACATTTTACTTCTTATTGAAACTACTTTTATTTAGCTGAATAAGTATTTAACACTAACGCAATGTCTGCATCCCTAATTATAAAGCCGCAGCTTTTGTGTCTGATCTGACTTTGGCTGTATCCGATCAATTAAAATATTCCACAAAATATTGTAGGCATCAGTAGGAAAAGTCCTATCAGACTGGGTTAAAGTTTAATTTTAGCATCGATTCTAAGTCTTGAAAATTAAAGGTTCTCACAGGGAACCAACTGACAATTTGATATATTACCAATTTCAGAGCACGCACAGACCCAGTATATCTGCATTCATGAATTTAAATATAGCTGCTATGTTTATATGGCATTACTAAGGCATATATTTCTTACATATTCTTTTATAGACTCATAAATTTTGAGTTGAAATAAACCAGAATGCTACGAATGCATTTTAATTGTCTTGCAAATAGAAAAAAACTGTCATCATATAATGCTTCTATATTATCATTAGCAGTTGTGAAGTCTGAAGATTATATCCTCTGAAGTCAAATGCARTGATGTTGGGTTTCATATCTTTTTAGATTTGCTCCTTCTTTGGATGCTAAGGTAAAAGAACTATCTAGTTCTTATTAATTTTAAAATTTTCTTYTCCTAAATATACAGCTATTTCACTWAAGAAAAGTAAGCAGAAAGGATTGCRGTCACCATCTCTGTATAATCACTAACTCTTACAGAGTCTGCATTTTAAAAAAAATAATATCACATTTATTCTTTTTCCAGTTTTGGATATTAAGCAGTATTTCAAGATTCAACATCTGTGATGTAAATCTCAGATGGTGAACACAAGAAAAATTGTATCACTAAGAATTAAACCTGAATCAATTTCGATGACTTTGGATAATCTCCAGATACTCCAGGCACATGACAAAAAGGAGGAGGGATCTTCGTGGCTGCTTTTACACATAGCACACCATAATACAAAAAAGAAAAACCTCTCCTACAGTGCAYAGAGAAGCTTTCTTAGTATGCAGTCTTGTTTGTTAGAAAAAAGCTTGTATTTTGCAGGCTACAGTTAAAGCTGCTTCTAGGCGTGAAAGTTATCACCATCTTTGTGACAAGGCCACACACAGCAGATACAAATGACTTTCTTCACTGTTCATTTGGAGGATTAAATTGAGAATGTTTAAATATGAACTTTCTTTCACATAGGAAACATTCTCTGAAAATGAAATCCCTCACCTTCTACTTTAACTTTGGAAAGCTTGCAGACCTAATCTTATATATTAGCCAAAAGGCAGCTCTAAGAATGGCTACAAAAAATGCAAAGGTGAATCAAAGCAAAATACAGTAAGCAATATTATTTCTGAGTAATTTAATTTCATAAGAGTTTTCAGAAGTCAATTCTCAAGCAACTACATTTAAATATCTGCTACAACCAGGTTCATATTTTGACACGCGTGTTCTCGTGCAGAAGTTTCCTTCAACAGCATTAAMGCAGGGTAGCTAGGTATGTATGAAAGGAATCAACATCTAACCGTGCCTGGGTTTCCAAATTTTCTTCCCTGTTAAACACACATAAGGAAATAGCTATAGGATAAAGTGTTGTTCATAGTGAATACCTGTCAATACACAATCAATTCATGGCCTGTTCTTATACATCTGTAGCTGCGTGGCGGGTCTGTAGAATGCCACTGAGATATAATGTTGCTCTATAACACAGAGACAAAATCTTTTTTGATGTATTCCACTGCAGCTCTGGTGGAGTCTTTGGAACGATGCCTCGCAATTTCATCCGCGAACAGGGCTTGCAGATTTGTACCTTAAATCAAGGAACTAGCTCGTTTACAGCATCTAAACACATATAAATATGCATGCACTGATGTCTTGTTACTTCACTGCTGTCTTCTTAATTTGCATCTCAAATCTGTCAGTTTGCTTCTAACAATAGTTGTCCTAATTCCCATTAGCAGGCTGATTCCATCAATCTCCATTGGCCCATGCATGTGTTTTGTGGCATCCCAAGTACCAGATGGATGAGCCTCTGAAGGAACTAATGAAGGATCCAGGCCCGAGGGAAGAGGGAGAATATGTAGCTTTACATGGGGCCAGTGGAGAAAATTGTTTAGAACCTTCATTATTTATGAATATTAGTGCAAACTGAGGGAACTAAAGGYTTTGTAGAACTGAGCCTATATTTTAGATTTGTCCTCATGATAAATGATTTTCCTCATTTGAAAACTCATTATGAAAGATTTCTTTTTTCTGCCACATAAAAATTACACCCCTTCTCCTTTCCTAGCTGCATATATAGATTTTCCAAATCCAACTGAGAGCAGGAGGTTCAACACAGTAGGCCAGTATCACTGTGAATTATGTTCAGACCAATCCCCAAAAGGCATCAGAAACAGAGATACTGAAGGCTAACAGCATCCTAGCAGAAAAAAAAAAAAAATCCTTCATCAGTTGCTTTTTTAACATTCAGCTGTGTGGAGAGATACTGCTGTGTCAGGAGATCTTATCAGCAACATCAAATGTTTTTCCACTATGCTTTAAGACAAGGCTTTATCGAATTAATTAGCAAAGTCTCTGAAGGAAAATTATCTACGTAATTCCATGCAGTTTGATGGATTCCCCCCTGTGTTTATGTAGAAGATAAGGGCAGTGAATTTCTGAGCGGGTTGGTGGATACCTGGTACAAAAAGAGAAAGTCACTCACCTACAACCTGGATTATTTCAGCTAATAAGACTCCATCGGTCACATCTTGCTGTAGATCCTTTATCAGTCTCTTGTGACCAGATTTTGCTAGATAGTGATTAGCCCAATCCGTATAAATCTGTTCGGAGAAAAATAAACAAGAAGAAATTGTTAGTTATAACATCAACCTTAAAAATGAGAGTTCTTTGTTTCTCTCAGTATCCAAGAGGCTGATTCAAGATCACYGTTTTTTTGGTCTTTGAAACAAGTCAACGACATTAAAATTCAAGGCATTGTGCAGATCRAGTATTCAGCTTATTATAGTATGGCTTTTCCTATTCAGAAACCTGACACCAAAGTTCGCAGAAGACGACAGTAAGCTCCTGAACGTGCTACATGAATGGATCATCAGGCAGTCAACGAAATGTTTTAGGGCAGTAACAGGCGCGTAGAAGAGATTTCAATTTCCACCCAAGTATTTTTTTGCATTTTCCCTTTGACATTCCTTCTCTAGATCTGTTATTGAGAAATTTTTAAGATTCTTTTCCAAGAACCACTTCTGGTAGATATTAGCCATATAGCGATTTCATTTTGAAGAAACTCCTTTGCTATATTACCCAACAAGCCTCTAAAGGTCTTAAAAATCCACGAATTCTAATAAATTCCATCTCACAGATTAGATAGGCCTATTAAATTGATTTTAATCTCTCATGCAAACTTCTAACTGTTGGGATTTATTTTAAAACGTATTATCTGAAAACTAAGCAAACAAAGCAGTCAAAATCCCTCTTTAATTTGCATTAAGCAGTGCTCACCACATGCTAGCACAACTTATGCAAGATCACCAGAAAACTTATAAAATCTTTTCACGCTACGTTATCAAAAAGAATGAAAAATACTGGATTAGGAATTTCTGCTTATGAATTAAATAATGTTTTGTGTTCTTCATATAGGACAAAATTTAAGGGAAGTCTTTTTTATATTATCTATTTATATTCCAGAGAAATAAAGTAAAAACAACTAAATATCAGGATTTTACCTTTTAAATACCCAGACAAAAATTAAGGTTCASCCCTTCTCTCAAGAGAGTCTAGCATATTAGAAATACATTCATCCCAATTCAGTCTATCACTAAGCAGGAGTAGATTCAAYGTGTTTTCTAGAGCACGACCCATGCCAATCCTCCACAGTCCCTATAAATCACCAYGTACTGGGGTTTTTYTGTTGTTTTTCAAATGAAAGCACTATGCTGGTGAGGAATGCCTCACACAAGTGGGTGAATCACTGACCCGGAGGGAAAYGTCTGCACAACAGTATTCAGCCCCCAGAAGCCCAGGGAAAGCTCTCCCCATGCAYTGCCCAGGAACTACAGTTTTCCTTCACACCTACTGATAGAAAGRAGAGAGGACAAGGAGAGGGGCCCTCGCCCTCGGGGCGGTGAGCACTGGGCTATGAAGATTCCTATCCCCAGCTTTAAGGAAGCAGATGTAAATGATGGCCACTAAAATCGGATTCTGTCTGYTGGCAAAACATGGTTGAATTAAAACATGGGTTTAAAGCCATTCCCCCACCACCACCCTGCTCCTGAGCTACGCAACCCCCCGTATCATTGTATATCGACGCAGATCCTTTAGATTACTAATAGCACCAAGCATAGCCATGGCTACTAATTTCAGAAGCATCTTCAGCATCACATTGCAAATGCAAGGCTTACGTCCTTCTCTTTCATGGGAGTCAAAAGCCAACTCCCAAGTCTAAGAGTCAAGTATTTGCCACACGGGATGGAGGAACCTGGAAATAATACAAGGACTGTAATTTCATGCTCCTCTTGCACTTGCTGATTCAATGTTAATATGATAAAATGAGGAACAGATATTTTGACTAGAGTTMTTTTGGTTATAAAGTCTTCACTTGTATCTTTTTTAAATCTGTAAAACACTACTAGTAGTAGCAATGAACAAATCACTCAAAATCTGAAACATATGTCCCTATTTTCCATCAYTTATCCTCTACTTCCATCTTCAGAGCAGCGGGACGTGCACTTCCTATGCCAACAGCGTCACGGACTTGAACAGAAAAACACGCTGGAACACCTCCGTGAAAAAAAGAGCTGAAAAACATCTCAATGAAATAAATGCTGAGTACACAAGAGTGATTTCCCTAGCTGACCAAAAAAAGAAAAGGGAAAAAACCCCCACACTTTGCACAAACCAGACATTGTGTTCCTTAGCTCCTTTTACAAGAAAAYATTTTCCATAACAGGAAGATATTTTTAAAGATCCAACGACTTCAAGGAACTAGGATTGACTTCACCTATTTTTCTGCCACACGGTTCTAGCTTGCTTATCTACAAGTAAAGACATATCAGGAAACGGGTTGAAAACTACTTCACAAGCGCAAGGGTCCACACGCACCCCTACACCGTTACTGCGATTTAGCTGAGAAGCCGCTTATCAAACACAATAACTAAGTTTCTTCTAATGGGAAGGCTGTGATGAATGKTCTAGTTTATCACAGAAGAACTTTCAGCAAACATAAGATTATACTTTGATGCATCAGTTCCAGCCTGGCTCATTTCCATGATGCAGGTCATCGCGCAATCAAACAAACGCTTGGATCAGCCCTAGAATTACGACAACACAGAACAGAGRATAAGCAGAGCAGACCCCTTCTGGCAGAGCCTGAAATTACAGCATCAGCAAGACCTTGAGAGCTGGTCAGGATTGATTTTTAAGTCAAATAGCATGTAAGAATGCATGGCTGGCATCGCAAAACTGCTGTTTCATAGCTGTTTCCTACTGCGCTAATTCCTGCTGCATCCAGGAACACCAGACCTTATATTCATACCCTGTAAATAAACCAGAACTGCATCAAAGAAATTCCTAACTCCCRTAACAAATCCTCCTGGTAAAGGAGACAACTCGAAAAACCCCCAAATACCTGCTGTCTGATTCACTGTCTCCAATAACACATAAAGAAACTCCCTCTGTTGGCAAATTATTCTYGTAACTCCTACTTTGTGTGCTGAAGTCAATGTCTGTGTTTGGTAACCGAACTGCAAGCAGAGCTTTTAGGCCCATTATAAAATATTCCATTAAATGCATCAATAATGCACACCAGTATGGAGAAAATATCTGTTTCTGGGGTATTTAAGGGTGTGGAATATTATTTCATTCAAGTAGTTGATTAGGAAAGCCTTTTACGGGAAAATGCAGATAGACTTATAATAATAAATCTCTGCTTCTCTTTTAAAAACTTTATTATACCACATTATTTTGCAATATGCATAACATGCAATTTTTTTTTTCTTAAACTGACTGGGCTATCTATTTACAAGCCCTGAAGCATTCTTATGGCTGTGGTATTACCCAAGCATATCGTAGTAACTCTTTATGCTCACTGCTCATTTTTATGGCATATATTAAGCTAATTATGGAAACTTTCCAGGACGTTTTCAAAACCTGTTTGTTGCGAGTCTTTGTAATGTACTATACAAACACGATTCCTAATGTTTCTTTTCCTTTTCCATACAAACAAGTGAAAAAATATGTGTACAATGGTTGCTATTTCTAGACACATGAAAAATGTTTCAAAGCACACAGTGTTTTCAAATGTTCAAAAACAGGCAAATAATTGGGAAAACAATAATAAAAGAACTAGGAAAACACTCCTGAGAAACTTTCCATTCATATATGCCTATCTCTGCACATGAATTTTGAGCCTTCCTCAGGTATTTTCAGCAAGCAGGTTACAAAGTCACATGTTTGAATATTCACAGGAAAATAAGCTGAACCTAATCGAAAAGTACAAAATCTTGCAATATGAAATATTTGACCCACTACAACCGAACAGATACTGCCTTATTACATATACCAGTATAGGCTTTTAAAACTCTTCAGTSATTTCACACAGCATGAAAATCATTGGAGGCAGCTTCATTATTTTAGTTAACAAAAATCAAGCGAACAACATTTGGGCATTATCACCATAAGCAGGTCTTTTTGCCTGAGACCAGTCAGTTTAATGTTTAACTCGGGTCTAAGTTCTGGCTTTTGTTAAAAGTGGACTCAGCTGTGTGGTAGCTTTTTTTCTCTGTTGTCTATGACCTTAGAAATCCAATTATCTGGGAAAAATTAAAAACAAATGTGAAACATTTCTTCCTTCCCCCCCCCTCCCCCCCAATCCACCAGGTTTGAATTAAGGGCCTTACAGGTAAATATTGATTTTGGAAATATTCAGTACACTAYGAATCATAGCTAAAACGCTATTGCACAAAGTAGCAAGATTTTGAGCAAAACCCCCCAAATTCTAAAGCTATTGAAAGTGCTCTGTAAAGAAAAAGGCCTGAAGATCAGTAAGTCTTCAATCAGTAAGAACACTCCATTTTGAAATTCAGTGGGGTCTCTCCCCCCCCCTTTCCTTAGCGTTATACCTGCTTGTTTCAAGCACGTTTCAGATGAGAGGGAGAGGTCTGAAGGGCAGAGAACTCCCACTTTCCAGCCAGGAGACTTCTGCACTTTCTTGTCCCTTTGAGTCTCCTTCTGACCGTACTAAGGGACCACATCTATCGCACCCAGAGCACACCTCAGASCCCCTGCACCAGATTTGAATACTGAATCAGCAGAAAAGGTACCTTTGGCAGAACAGGTTGCTTCTTCAAGACCACACAGCTACCACTAAGCTCTTGGGGAGGGCYGGGGAACATGCTGACCAGTAAAAAGCAAAAACCCTGAAGCTTCTGTCCACTTAGAAGTAATTCATAGTCTTTTTAACCTTGGAAAAATCAACCAAAAAGCCAAATAAACTAGACCTTGCCCAGCTAGCCRTAAGAGTCTGAAGTTGGCATCTCAAACCACAGTATTCTTTTCTACAGATTCCTACATTTTGGAGGCAATAGGCTGATACCCGGGTGCTCAGACATGCTGATGGGCAGGTTCTTCTTGATCTGCTGGCAGACAGGGCCAAACACAGCATCTGTAGGACTATATTCCTCTGTCCCCATAGTCAGTCAAACCCAGGAAACCGAGCGTGAATAAGTCACGAGAGCAATGAATCCAGGAAGACCYTTTAGAGATCATAAAGGAGACCCAATATATCCGTAGAGCTGCAATTAGATTAAGGTGCCAGGTACTATCATGTACCCCAGGATCTACTTYAAATAGAATTAAGTTCCAAATGGGAACGCAAGAACTACCCAATGTATTTTGCCTCCCCTCTGGTATTCTGAAATAYGCTCATTATGAAAAGGAAAGGGTTCATACAAAACTACTTGAAAAGAATTTCCCTCTTCTATGCAAGTAAGTAGAAAAAATGCCTGAACCTCTTCCTTGTTACTCATTTCCACCAAAAAAATSTGGTTATAATAAATGTCCAAGTACATTTTCAAACCTTTCTTTCCCTCCCTCACCATGTCAGTCCCTAACGAATCAGACTCTGATTGTTTTCTTCCAATAATTACCGTGAATCAGGCTCTCGTGAATTTGGTAACAGCTGAAGAGTATCTTTTTGACATCATGTCACATAATTAGAGCACAGCAAAGCTTTTCTCATGATTGAATAGCAGGGTTAGTCACACTGATGAACTCCACCAGAACACCCATTACAATGCAATGCCTATGTTGCTGYTGACCAAACCACACTGCCTACTGAAGTTCACAGGGAAAAAAAACCACCCTGAAACCTAAAAATAGACACAACATATTGAGATGATCCTAACGGGAATGCCTGCCGTTGCTACAATGCTATGCGGCRAGAAAAGCGCATCAGATACCCCTTGCTGCCCAATGTAATGGGGTTTACACATGCAGAGTCATGAAATCACAATTTTTGACTGGTAACATTAATTGCAGTCTCATGCTGATCCATGCTACACAGCGATCTCATTAATAGATATCACACTGCAAATCCCGGAGGTAAACAGCTAAAGCCAAAGGTTAAGCTGAAAAACTCAGCCCTCAGAAGCATCTCTGATATTTTGCTGAGTTACTGGCAAAAGGACAACTAAGAAGCAAATTTATTAAAAAAAAAAAAAAAAAAAAAAAGTTTAACAGCATTTGTAAGAAATCTGAAAAAAGGTCTGTGACAATTTGTGGCCTTACTTGCACCCCCATGCACTTCCTAAATCCTGTAGGAAGTCTGTATCTGTACATCTGTGCTATGACACAAACCTCACTACAAGGACAGTACTGGCTCTCTAGAAAAAGTAAAGGTTTGCGCTGCTATCCAAAAGACTGTTTGGGGTTTTTTCCCAACGTAAGTACTTGCAAGAGAAAAAAAGACGCTGGAAAAGCAGGGCACAGAATAGGTAATGCGTGCCTACATTTCTCCGTGTTAAATAAAAGCTATTAGCGGGCTTTGAGGAGAGGTCTGCCTGCTCCTTTTCTTTAAGAATACAGCTAAAAGTACGTAGAGAGTAGAATACGAAGCATAAATACACTGTCCCTAGGGATGCCCAGGAGTCCCCAGTGATCCCCAGCTCGGAGGCAGAGGTGGACACACGGGGTGGGCAGTGAATGGTTAAGCCGGCGCGGACACGTCAGCCTTAGGTTATGTCTGTCTCCTCTCTGCTCAGAGATACTGGAACCACCCTGGAAGTGAGGATGGGAGCCTGGGGACTTGCTTACTCCATCCTGCCAGCACTTTGGCACCAGTACTAGCAAAAAGGGAGGAAACCACCAGAAGCTCCAAGTCTGAGGTGATGATGGGCCAGATTGCAGGTGGACTCCTTCTGAGAAACAGGTGAGACGGTAAAATGACCTTCCTGAAAGGAATCCACACATTTGCAATCCCCTAAAAATAGCTGTCACAATAATTAGCTACTAATTAGCATCTAAGGGGATGCCAGTAAAATACTATCAATTATCTCAAGTGCTGGAACTTTCCAGCCATCATCAACTATTGGGAATGCAGCTGTAACCAACTGAGGTTTTGGTTGCCACTTCTCTGGGGAGACAGAGGTAATTATGCCTTTTTTTTTTTTTATTTAAGTGCAACTAAGCTATTTATTCTATTCACATGTGCAAATGTTTGTTGGAACAGCTTTAAATTATTAGTCAGTTGGTGGGAGGTATTCTGCTGAATATTACATTTTACTGGACACTTAAGTACATTAACTACCCTTTGGAATTTAAATAGAGAAATGGGTAATTTAAACAAACACCACCGGGACTATTTATTTCTCTCTCTTTAAAGCCTTATTCCCGGACTGGGGAGAGCTCTCCTCGTGCGGATGACTACTATTCAGCAGCAACGGGCTGACTCACAGCACATACAGCCCGGCATGTGTGTCGGTCCCAGCGTGCTTGCGAGCCCTGCCAGTGCGAGAGCCTCAGACCGTCCCCGCGCCAGGGCAGGCACCGCTGCCCCCCAGTTTGCGTAAAGCAAATCTTTGGTGGATGCTAAACAAGTCATACGCTTCAAATTGCCCAGCTGGCACCTTTCTTACTCTTACCCTACYGAATATTTTACTACATCTAATAGAAAAGAGGAAAAAAGAGATATTTTCTTTTCTTCCCCCRCAATTGCTCAGTTTCTGAACCCCGTTACTGACAGGCACTGCCTCTACAGAGGGGTAAATATTTCATACCGAAGCAACATTTTCCTACGCACCAGCTAGAAGGTGAAGCAAAGCCAGCAATTGTGCTGGTATCCGGCAAGCTCTGCTCTCAATGCTCCCATTATACACGTTTGCCATATACAAATCCCCTTCAAGCTGGAACCACACACTAAGCCAAGCAGGTGGCCACTCTCTTATTCCCCCTTGCAAAACATGTGAAGTCCTGAATAGAAATGAGATTACATTCACACCTGCATCAATTTCTTTGCACATCCAAAAGTGAAATAGAGTTTAGTTTGCTGAGCTGATCAGCAAAACCCATTCCAAGTCATATTTGGCCACGGTGAATCAACTGATTTGATCTCACGCCAACAAAATATAATTGACCTCAGAGAACAAGAGAAGCAAATCTAGTATCTTTTTTTCAGCGTTTGCTAAAAAGTTACCTTACGCACACACCAAATTATTTTCAAATATCACAGTTCTCATACATGAAATAAACCCATTTACATCTACTATCACACATGAATAGCAAGAGAAAAGGGCTTATCTGAAAAGGTGATATATTTCTACTCCGAAGAGAAACCACAGACAATCTTAAGAAGCTGCAAGCTGCAGAAGGAAAGGGAAGGAGAAAAAAATAAAAAAATAATAAAAAAAATCACTTCTGAGGCTGATGTTAGTTACTGTTCAACAGCACTGCTGCCATTATCAAGGAGCCAAGAGTCGCTTACTGTTTTATAACGGTCACAGGAAAATTTACTTCTCCCACGAGCAGGGACCTGAAAGGTCATACTACTTATTGGCATATTTAACATGAACGTATACCGCTCGAGTCCAGCTTGCTCTTCCTTCTCAAGGCATCTACAGTTAAATGATGATATATACGCTGGCCTCTGAAGCTTGGACAGTTAATTTTAGCTGAAGTCACGCACGCACGGTGCTCAGATTTCTTACACTGTCACATTTTATAACACCCACTCCTCTGGCAGCTCTTCGCTTACACCCCCACTGCTCCCTTCTCTTACTACTGTCTCTAACACAGAGTTTCAATATTTGACATCAATTTCAAACTGGATCAATATATTTTTATACACACTGTTAAATAATGAAGCTATTTGCAGCAAGCATAAAGTTTGGCAGGTCTTTTGTGTTAGACGCTGTAGGCATTAAGAGACAGTTACTAAAAAAATTGTTGTGGATTTTTGTTTGGGTTTTTTTTTTGTTGTTGTTGTTGTTTTGGTTCTTTACACAATCGGAAGACTTTCTACCCACTATAGAGACAACCTCCTTCATCTAAATGCTCCCAATGTCTGTGGAAATTTATGCTCTGAATGGAATTCCAAAATTTTGCAGGCTGCCCCTATACTTGTAACAGGGCAAACAAAAATCCAGAGACATCCTTTTTCAAAATTTGGAGCATTCACAATATTGATCAAACGTCTGAAGGTTGCATCTATCACAAATGCAAGCTAAAAAGTATAAGGCTGAGTTAGACCTCAAGTGGACACCTGCACACCCTGCCTCTTTTCCTGAGCAAGGCCTGGCAGGGACAGCAAGGGCTGCCTGTCCTCCGGCAGGACCCCACCGCATGCAAGTCACCCCCGATCCCACSGTCTGACCACGTCGCTGGCATTCTTTAAAAATACAGAGAATTGGCCCATGTAAGCTGCTTTGCTTGAATTTTTTCATATTAAAAAAACCAACGTTGCCAATGTTGACAAGGTGAGAAGCRATGACTGCTTCACCTCCCCCCTTGCCGAGTTGAAGGATAGACGTCTGACATTTTAACTGTTTATTTTTCAAAAGGCACACTTCTGCCAGAAAAAAAAATTGAAAAAAAAGAATCTATACAGGCCTTTTAACTGCTCCATGAAAAGTAAGTAACTTGGTAGCCACACTGTCTCCACATCAGCTCTCCCCTCCAGCAAAGCCCACTCACCCCCAGCCCAGGTGTGTGTTTGTTTGGGGAGGTGGGGGGCCAACAGGGCTTGGATAGAGTTTGAAGATAACATAATGGACGGTGACTCCCCAAGACATGAAGGAGCTGCTTTACCTACACAGCACTAGGTGCYGTGCCTCTGACGTGCCCGGGAACTCTCGACTGCGCTACGAGCAACAGCTCTGCTAGGGCAAAGGCAGGCACTGGATTGAGCGTGAGAAGGGGGAGGTTTGCACATGTTCCCCCCCAAAACCCTGACCAYTGAGGAAGGAAGAGAGATCTAACTTTGGGCAGCTACAGTCTTAAATACAGCCTTCTGCTTTAAGCATCCAATGCTACCATACTCAACGTGGTCAGTTCCCAAAACCCAACGTAATTTTGGCACGCTTGGCCTGTGACAGCAAGTAAGTCTTCTGAACTTTTGTAATTAAGTCAGACTCTTCTCTATTTGGGAAAGGCGTAACAGCCTGTTCCAAACAGCTGCTATCGTTTCATTGGTATTTTTCACCTGGGGTCACAAATCTGTATGGCTTCAGTATCATCTCCTCTGGGCAGGCAGCCACGGCCCCAGGCAGGATCAAAACAGACAAGCCATCACTGCTGTATTGGACTCTCAGAAAGAAAGGGTAAGGAGAATACTGCAAGAGATAACAATCTGAAGAGGGTTGGAAATGAAACCTGACTTGCCATGTAGCATCTTGAGCACAAACTCATTCCTCTATTCCATTTTTTCTTGATTGCTTAGAGGATTAATTCACCAAAACAACGTTCACAGTTGTGAAGCAACTCCAAATGAAAKTAAAATTGGTCTCAAAGGCACATGACTCTAAACCATTTCAACCCCTAAGGATGTGCAAAGACGAAAGTTACCTGATCCAAATAGTGAGGCCAGAAACATTACAAAGGCTTTTCTTCATTTTTAACAAAAGCAATTTGCTGTGGGGATTAGGGATTTACAGAAATTGGCCTTTTTCTCGCCCAAGAGATCAAATCATAGCCCTCTTTTAGCCAGGAAGGACAAGACAGCATTCCCTTTTGGGTCTGCTTAGTGCTTGATTAAAAAATTGAGTCTTCAAAACCAGGAGCTGGGTAGGTTCAGTCCATATCAACACTCTGAAGTCACCAGCAAGCTATCCTSTGCTCCCATCACCAGGATGTCTAATGCCACTCAAAAAACACTGAATCATCTGCACTGCCCTTCTCACTCTGTAAAATGTAATTTAGTTCAGTGACCAAGATTTTTCACAAGAGGCAATGCTTCTGAAGTCGCCAAAAGTTGGTGGGAGGTAGTGCTCTCTAACACTTGGAAGGACATAAAGCACTAAGTAACCAAGACACAGATGAAAAAATCAGTGCAACTGAGTTATGAAGGCCAACAACCTATTCATTGCTATATCTGCCAAGCAAGATGAATGTAAAATCTGGAGACAGAAGGAACAAAAGGAGGAGAAAACAAGACCCAAACTTGAGGAAGCATTTAAGCACCCACTTGCTTCAAGCAGGTACTCAAGTTGTTTAACTCTTCTGAACAGGAAAGGTGTACTGAAGTTGGTCATTGGAGAATTACGTATTAATTCCATTATTTCTAAAGATTATTGATGGTAAGAATAWGAATGAGAAGGGGCCAATTATCTTTCTAAAGAGTTCTTTGTATATTCTACCCATGCTTCTATTTCTAATGCTCTTCTAATGCTCCTCCTGCTCTTGGGCACTGTCAGAAGTGGGACAGTTGGCTAGACAAACCTTAGGTGTGACCTACTTTTGAAAGATGTATTTTTATTTTAAGCTGCATTTTTAAGGTAGTGAAAAATACTTTCTGACAGCTGAGCATTAATTTGTGCGGCAAAGACTCGATCCCAAAGACGCACAAAAATCCTCAGAATCTCAGAAGGGTTCAGCATCCCAATTAGAGCCAGATTATCACAAGAGCTCAACTTCCACGTAGCCATCAAAATAAACAGACAATTTTTCAGACACTTTTTAAAAACATAAAAAAGCACTAGGTTGCCAGCATTTTAAAATCTGATCTTCATTTTTTGATGAGGAAGAGGAAAAAAGAAGTATATAYGTGTATATATTTGCATTGACAGACAGATGGGGACACACAGCCCACACAGGTGTCTGGCCCTAAATGTTTTGCTAATGAGATCTTGAGATAAAATTCTTGCACTTGAAAATACTAACAACCATTTATCCACAGGTGGGAACTTTTCTGGTTTTGTTATGTCATTTACTATATTGCTACACATCCTAGAAATCAGGCTACAGCAAAAAGCTTTCTGCATACCCAGGGATCACCAGGGTTTTGCCATATTTTACACAAAAGAATAAGGTGGTCTTAAGAAGTTGTTCCTGCTAAGCGGTTACCAAATCATCCAAGTTGTTGTTGTTTTTTTTTCCAAAACAAAAAAATAAAGTGCTGAATTAATTTCCACAAACATAACAAACCTAATCTAATCACCTTGCAGTTGGCCATCTGTTTCACAGATACGAATCTAACTGAATCTTCTATTGACTGATAACTTTCTAAATTAAATTGCCTATGCTGACCCTGCTTCCAGCTTAGTTCCTACCGCTTCCATTTAATGGGTTTGGAGTGTTTTCTATATAATGATCTATATGCCAATTATATAGTTAGAAGACAACTGGTAAGGGTTAAAGCTGCACATTTGGCACCAGGTCAAACTCAAACGTGCAGAGAAGGGCAGTGTCCCCGCCTACGATGCAGACTAAGGGAATATAGGAAAAAAGTACTGAAGTACAGAGGTTATAGTGAAAACTCCTTAGTTCCCCTTTCTCCGCTATAGTCTGTGTCACAAAAACAGAGACCTTTTCAGTCAAACGTATTTGTGTATTTCTGAATAATTTAAGAAATACCCCTCCTAACAGGAAACAGCTAGCCTCTGTCAGTAATTAGAGTTTACAGCTATATAAAAGGATGAGTATTTTTATCCCTAAAGGCCATTTACAGACATGCTAGCCATTCACTGTCTTTGGGACGAAGAACGATCCTCTGCACGATATAAGAGGAAAATTCTGCTTCTTCATTCCCCGCTGACCTTACGGGTTCCTGGGGAAGGAGGGAGGGGGGAGGCTTACTTCCATCCAAGCCAGCCCGCGTGGGCACGGCTGGAGGCAGGGTGCTGGACTCGTAGACTCAGCAGACCATCGGCCTGATCTGCGGTGGCAAATCCTATGCTCCTAATTAGAGAGGTTCACGAAAGTGACACCAGCCTATGCTTTCATTGATCTGGCGATTAAAATCAATGCTGTAGGGTTTTACTAAAATTTCTGATACCGAACCTCTACAAAAAAGCCTTCTACAAAAAAAAAAAAAAAAAAAAAAAAATCCAGTAAAGTACAATTTATAACAGGCTAGTGATTAATAATTTAAACCTATATTTCATGGTTGATCAAGAAATTAAAGTACAGGCACAATTCCCACAAGCATAGGAGGTTCAGGCATCTCCTCTTGAGAGCTTCCTTGCATAGCTAGCGGCCGCGTAAAGGCCTTCTGCACCYTCCTGAAAAAATCATTCAAGCAAAGGAAATAATTTTTGCACTGCTCCTGAAGCTTTATTCAGAAATATATATAGAACAGTCCTTTAACAGTACTGTCATGAGGCAGATCAATTGTAGATTTCATCTATTTTCAGCACAAAGGGTTTTAAGATACTTAAGGGGAATTGCTAAGTCTTGAACAGCACGACCTACCAGGCTAAGACTTTATTATTTTAGTTCCTTATGATCTCTGTGGATACATACCTTTTTAAAATGTGGATGGTTCAAATATTTCTATTATTAATAATATTCTTTTAACAATTATATGGGAGCAAGGAGCTTGATCAAAAGACCTGCAAGCTCTGGAAAATTCAGGAAGCACACGGCAATGACAGCAGACTCCTGGCAGGGGCCTCCATCACTCAAATTCCTATGGAATTTTATGCACACCTACATAATCCCCTTCTCGGTTTGAGATCCTGCGTTTAGTTTCCCACGTTAATCCTGCTTCTGCCTGAACACCTACACCTAGGAACGTGTTACTCCAGCAAACTTGTGTTCTTAAAGCTAGCTGAGTAACAGGTTTAACGAGAAGAAAAATAAYATGGAATTTACAGGGCATAAACCCCTGTAACTAATCCATTGTGGTCATTTTACTGGGGTCCATAGATACTAAACATTTGACTTTTTTTTTTTTTAATTTTGTAAACTCTCAGTTTTCCTTCAGAAAAGAACACTCACTTTGATCCATGTGATAGATGTGGTCAAATTTTCACCACAGGATGTAGGTGAAAGCACATCTATGTATGAAATAGAGTACGGTCTAAAGTAACATCAGATAAGAATACTGGCTTAGCTGCAGATAAAATCAGAGCAATTTACTGGTAATCATTCGGGAGGACAGAGCCTAGAAACAAGGCTTATGGACATCAGCAAAATCAGTTATTCTTTTTTTGCCTGGAGCAAGGGTTGGAGGAATGTAGAACAAAGAGCGTGCTGCTAGTCTAAAAAAAAAAAAAAAAAAGAAAAAAAAAGAGGGGTGTATGCATACATATATCCTAAAATCTTAATTCCAAAATTAACCACAGAGATACCAATACTAGGACCAAAAAAAAAAAAAAAAAAGCTATCAGGACTGGTTGTCTATTTTCCTGATCAAACACGACAAATATTTATAGCATTACTTTCTCCAGTCCTTTGTCAACTACATTTTGATCTGCATAATCTTAAAGCCTTAGAAATAGGCCAAAAAAAAAAAAAAAGAGAGAGAAAAAAGAAAGAGTTGCAATAGCTGTTGGAGCACAATGTTGAGATTTTAGGTTACAGGCCATTTTTTTCAAAAGGCAGGCTAAAAGCACTGTCTAAAACTTGGAATTGTAGCAAATGAATTAAACCTCAGGCAGATGGTTGAGTTGCAAATGAAATCTAAAATTACTATTAAAACAACCTAAAAGAAAAAGGCAGCTCGTTGTTTTTTGGGTTTTGTTTGTTTGTGTTTTGGGGGGAGGTGTTGTTTGTTTGTTTGTTTTGGAGGTTTTTGTTTGTGTGGTTTGTTTTCAGTTTTTGGGTTTTTTTAAAAACAGTGGCGATTCTACCACAGAACTCCCTAGTACTATCATTTTTTCAGCATTATTTTTAACACTTTTGGCAACACTTTTGTTGCAAGTTTTCTTCGTGCAATCTCTTAATCACTAGGATGCTATGGATTACCCTTTTTTATCTCTACAAATAACTTCCCAGATATCTCTTGCAGGTTTTCTCCTGAGCCATCACTGTTGGATTCTTGAAGAGCAAGACTGCTTGGCATGAGACTTTTACTGGTGATTGTATTTACCACTATAACACGTTTGGCAGCCTCAGCAAAACGACAAATACATTTCAGAGAACATAAGCCGGTGACACCCTGTGGAATCAGAAGGATAGACTCAGGCAACTGGCAATTAGTGTACGGTTCTGGGCCAGACCCGTTGCAGCTCAGATATGGACATCATTTTAAGGACCTCATCAAGGTGAGTGACATTTATAGGCACGCATTAAAGGAGCGCATGCTTGTCCCTATCAGAGATATTCTGACACAAAGACCAATAAATAAAAAAAATCCCACTGAACTATATAAGAGCTGACAAAGGCAGCAACTGCTCTGCTCCACAGGGCAAATTTATATTTMGAGTAGGAGTTGGGAAAAATGGATCCTTATAGAAATTAGTTTCAGTTCATCCACTCTGGCCCCAATGCTATCTAGAAGACCCAAAGATTCTAGCCGAAACTGTAAGTAAATCGGAGCACAGTTTCATTTTTAAAACGTGAGAAGCATCTAAATTCAACAGCATTCTCACTGATTTCTTTTATATAATGCCCTGAAAAACAGATTGGCCAAATTTTTTTTTTTTTTTTTAAAGTTACATTATAAGGAATCTTCAAGCTTCAGACCACGAGGTCATCATGAAGTGGCCATGAAAAAAAAATCAGATTCTATTAAGGAAGTAACTCAAAACACATCAACATCTTATCAGCTTTAGCAATAATGCCATTTAAGATAAAAAGCAGCAAATCAATATAGGTTTTATGCTAAGTGCTCTCAAAATTTCATGAAACCACCAACCTTTCAGTTTAGTGCTGTAACACCGGGAGCAGCTGAAGCACAACTTCATGTTTGCTAAGATGTTCTAGTACTCTGGTGAAACTGTCTTCTTCTACAGGTTGACTAGGAAAATTAGCCTCTGCCATTCCGATTTAAAAGGTACACTAAATAGCCCATTTGCAGTGATGATGACCATGCCAGACACTACCCCCAAAGGACTATTTTTCTGCACTTAAAAAAATATGTTCATGTTTAAGTTCATAGACAAATTCAGACTAGGCATACAGGTGTAGGTCTGAAGAGCATGCAGCAGCAACTAACATTTCCCAACGTACGCGGTAAAGAATACTGATAAACTGGTACAGCAGTGCCCACAAAAGAAACAGATCTCTCTGCTATGGTGATACGGGCACTGTTCAGACATTCCTAGAGGTTTTGAAGGATGGATACATGTTTTGGCATATGGCATAAGTCCTCAAATCACATTTTATTAGTGCATAAGGCAAAAATTTACTACTACTACAACACAGTTGACCTAAGAAATAATTATTGAATATAAGCTATCTTAGGCAACAACTGGTAAGAATTGGGATTACTTTAAAATCAAGCAATGTTGAGATGGTARCCAGAAAATGAAAAAACCCAAGAGTGTATGTGGTATAAAACACGGCATAGAATAATGCTGATGCTTGGTACCCTAAATCAGATTTAACCTCTCTCCATCAACTCATTAGCTAGTAAAGCCAAGCCACAGTCTGAAGGAGAAGTTGTTAGCACTTGCCTGTTGTATAAGGGGCAAGGTCTGTGCAGTTTAATATGTTGACATTTGTCCAGTATTTTGCAAACCAATAGTGCAGAAAATAAGCTCTTATCAATACAATTCTGAATGAAACATTTAGCTATGATATAATTGCATTTAGCACATGTTTCTGTATTTCTACATTATCAATTTTTCCTTTTTTAGTGTACCTAGTAGTAAATAGCACATTAAAGTATTCTGACAACTATATGAGTACTAGTCTTTCTAGTGTTTTTAACACTCATGTCTCTGTAGTATGATCCTTTATAAACTACGATGTGACAACGCTTGGGTAAGGGATAAGGATAAGGGAGGGCTTTGCAAAGGCTTCAGGGACACCTGCTTCATGCAGCTGATATTTTATTTTTCCAACTCTCTGCAGATGCTTGTCTCAAAAAGCAAATCAGCCAAAGATCAGATTAGCAGACCGATATTTCCACGGGTGCAACTAAGACTGACAGACCTCATAAAAGTACTTACTAGCCCTGGGACCAGCCTCCACCCCCACAGAAGGATTAAACACAATTAGCATGAGTTGYGTCTAACCAGTAAAGCAGATGTCTAACAAAATAATAAACCTGTAACTTTTACGTGGGGTTAAAAATAACCTTCTCCTTTCCAATATTTAGCAAGTGATTCATGGGCCCCCAAATGTGTTGCATATTGCTGTATGCTATCTCGAGACTCCCTTATTCTCTAATCGGTCAATTCATCAGCAATCGCTTGTCAGCAAAAAAAAAACCCCACAACAAAAAAGCTTGTTGAGCAAATGTCAGAGAACATTAAATTAACCAGTCCAAGATCAGCAATGAACAGCTGACACCAAATTGAACCCAACACATGGCCCCCTTTAGATTATTGCTAAACACATGTAGCCAATCCCCCAATCGCTCTACCTTCAACATTACATTAAAGGATCTTTATTTTATAAAACAAAAAAGTTTACTTGAGAATGGATAGTAAGCCTAATATTAAGTACCATCATAAAAGATAAGCTATTGCTTTTTTGTAGTTTGGATTCAAGGTGCTGTTTTACCTGTGAGTACAAACCAAATTTACTAAGCGTTTTCTCTTTAGCTCAAAGTGACCCTGAATATATTTCTGTATACTTCTATTTGCGTACAAAATGTATAATCTTACAGGAAGGCCTCCCAAGCACCCACTAAAGTCCGTATTAAATTTCTTGCCTGCTTCATAGAGTCAGGTTGGTTCCCTCGATGAGGAATTAAGTTGTGTGTACAGTGGTACAGTGTTATCATTAATACCAGTCTTCAAGACTTGAAAATAGATTATTCACATACACGTCTAAGAAACAACAATTGAAGGTACCATCTTAAACAGATCTTCTAATGTTGAAGTGGCCATCGTTCCTCACCTGAAAAGCTACATGACAGAATCACTAAATGGCTGAGAGCCACAACACACACACCATAGACCTTGGAGAGCCCGAGGGAGGATGTGATCGCAGGTGCAAGATAACAGCTCTCCCAAGGTCCCATGACTCTCATGTGAAAATTAGCTGGGCTTAGCAGTACAGGTGGGTCCCAAAATGACCTAATGATAGCAGGCTTAAAAGCATCTTTAAGCTTGCTTCTCCCAAAACAAAGATTTCAGATTGTCCCATCCACACCCATGTCAACATATGCCTCCCCCAAGAGCACATGCATTCTCCAGCCTTGCCGTGGATCTCAGTGGAAACAGGATTGGGCCCAGCAACTGATGACTCCAGAGCAGAAAAATCAAGTACCATGCAATATAAATGWATTAAAAAAAGCAAGAAGCCCAATAGCTTTCTCTCCCGGCAGCAAAGGCCATTCAATGCTGTAGCTGTTAATCAGTTAACGACAGGTTATCTGAAGACAAAGAGATATAGTTGCATGTTGACGTGGGGGCAGGGTACCCAATTACATACATTCATTCTCTCTCAACAAAGGAAAAAGSCAACCAGGCAGTATTTTTAATATTTTAAACACAGGTTGTTGAAATGACAGGAAAAGAACCATATCTGCATGAGCCTAAGGTGCCCAGAATGGCAGGTGTATTTCCATTTCTTATTCCTTGAAAATAAAGTTTTCAGCCCCRAGTAAATCTCTTTACTTCTCTGTATGCCTGTCACCCCTCCCACCCCTTGTCTGTCTCATTTAGATAATACTTCTTAGACATATTTATACTACACGCCTCCAGGACAAGAGCTGCCACTTCACGTTTCAGTAGCACCTCATACAACACAGTTGTGATCTCAGTAAATGAATCTAAGCAATCTCAAGATTTAAATAATGTTTTTCAAAAGGCCAAAAATTTGACCCCTAAATCCACACTTAGTTATGAAAAGAAAGTGTTTTTACAGAAGGCCGGAACAGACTAATTCCCCAGACATCTCATTCTTAGAAATCCTGGTATCCTGTATTGTGGATCCTCTCCTAATGTCCATTTTCCACTAGAATGTCTTAAACTGAAAAATCAAACAACAAATATTTCTACCTTCTAAATTCTAAAACACGTATCATAGAGCTCAGGAGAACAAGGCAGCACCTGCGTGGTTTTGGAAGCCTCTGCAAAAGCCAGCCAGAATTCAGGTAATTCTTCGGAAATGCTGATCTTTTCATATACCCTGTATTGAATCCAGTGGTAGTCTAATTCCGAGCCCAGATTATTTACGTGCATTTTGGTTGTTAAAAGAAAAAAGACTTCTAAAGTTTTTTTTTAAAAAGGAAACAGCCCTTAAAAAGAGTTTGGCAAATCTCCGAATGGCTGCCATGTGAAGCACAGAACGGAAAACCAACTTGCTTTATAATGCCCAACTATTTCACAGGTGACTATTGAACGCATTACAACGTAGGCATGATGGTATAAGATGCTAGAACAATGATACGCACCCAGCTAATTGAAATCAGATACTCAGGAGTGCTCTTGAAGTTCTCTAGTACTTCCTTTAAGAAGATACTGATAAAAGATACACAACTACTTCTTAATTCAGAAGCCTCTCTGAAGTACACACCAAAATCATCTTCCCTCCTTCACTTCCACAGTAATTTGGACAACAAGATTAGGATCATTCTAATAAAATCTAGTAACTGCCCAGATAATCTATAAGGAATTTGTTTGTCAAATAAAACTGTGCACATTTCAAAATGAAAAAGCAGATCCATTATGACAATAAATAAGCTTATCGAAAGGGAATGGTGAATATTTGAAGTAAGGAAGGCAGCACAGAAGACATCTGAGCAGTCAGAGCCTCACCATAATGATTCTAACCATGAACTATCTGCTAATAAAAAACGCACATATTGGTTGGCAGAGAGACTGAATGCTCACTCACATATAAGTTTTTTATGAAAATTAAGACATATTAAAGGCCTTGCACATTGCCCTGGTAAGACTTCACCTGAAAAATCTCATACAGTTCATGTGTTCATGGAGGAGGAATTCACACTAGAAACGGTACAGAAAAGGACTTGGGAAATTAAAAAACTGTCTGGCAAAAGAAGACTCCAAGAATTTGGTTTAATCGAGAAGTTCTTTGCCTAGGAACACTGGGGAAGAGGAGAACAGCAGCTAACAGACATGCCGGCAAACCCCCCCCAAATGCCTATGAACAGGCTACGTGTATGTCCAAGAGGTGAGGCTGGAGGAAAATGTTGTGGCACCCTTCTGTGAAGAGTAAGAGAATGCAAGCCAATTAGTTTTAAGATTTTATATCCACGAACATGGTGATATCGTTACGTTAATCAGGACGTGGTAACAGTAAAGTCTGACATTGATAAAAAAAACCCCTCTATCTCACATGCCATTAAATACCCACCATCTGCATCTATGCCTCTGTGCTCTACAATAAAGAAGAGTTAGCACAAAACCACATGCCATTGGGAGTAAAAGAAATAATAAGGTTTTTAGAACAGTATGTATAATTTTTCATCTTCCCTCAGTGTCCTGTGAGGGACAGAAGTAAATAAACTAAAATCACATTGCACTCCCAAAAGGCATCCTGTACCAGAACAGGAATGTTTTTTCAAGGCTAGCCTACCTCAAATCTCTTTCCAGTCTCCATTTATTGCCATAATCACAGAACAGAATTAAATGAGGCTCAAACCTCTACACCTGAATTCTAAATTAAGGCAGACAAACAGATTCATCTGGAATATTTCAGAAAGCGTAAAACAGGCAACATATAGCACCTACATACATTTTTAGATTTGCACTTCTGAAGTTCCTTATATAAGAATTGTATTTTTTAATGGTATCTGCACTGAAATGTGACACATACAGCTTGTAATAAAACAGTTATAATACAGTGTTTATTTACACTGAGATATAAACAACTGAATATGCACATTAAAGCATTTACACGTTATTAAAATTGTTTTCTAGTGTCTTTGATTTCTGTAATGACGTCAGCTCCTTACTTAAAGAACTCTGCTTAATACAGTTTTAGATATTTAACATTTATATAATACTTACATATCTCTATATTGTACAGAACAAACACACACTGTGGTGGGTTGACCCTGGCCAGYAGCTGAGCACATGGGTTGCTATGAAGCAAGTTAACTCCATCCCAGCCAGTCCCAGTACGCACACACACACAGTCCCAGTACACACACACACATATTCCAGTTACCGAATCCAGAGCTCCTGGAGTTAAACAGGAACACAGCCTGGAAAGTACCCTTCTGGTCACTGTATCTAGCAATTTAACTAACTCTRTGACACAACTGCTGTCATAAATTGATCAAAGCCTCTCCTAAAAGGTATGTTGAAGTTTACCTCTCTGATAGAGAGCCTGTTTCAGTACCTGCCCGCGTTGATTAGAARCACTCTGCTGTATTTTGATGTCTTTACAGAGAATACTCATGTGCCCACCTTATCCTCGTTTTCCTAGTTAATAGTGTCAAGGAAACAGATTTTTCTTTCTCTTGGTCAACCCAACAGCCCTTGTCTCCTTTGAACTGATCTTTCATAAATGATACCACAACTGTGTATAATATTCTGCAAGAGGTTTCTCCTGCCTCCTGCTAGTTTCACTGCATTCAGACTTCCTTATCTCTACTGCAAGTACCTTTCCTGACACCTCTTAGGAACAAATTTGCCTTTTTCACAGCATTATGACGCTGCAGTTCACAGYTGTGCTGTCCTCTCTTGACTGATCCTCCTCAGGAAAGAGAGGTGTGCGTCCYTTTAACACACTGTAGGCTCACAGGYTTCTGYGTCAAAAGAACATTTCCTTARCTGTGATTAAATGGAAGGGTGGGAAATGGAWGATTATATGCAATAGCGTCTTTCAGAAACATCCTAACCTATGAAACACAGAATTGTACTTTGCTATTTATTTTAATCTTTGTAGAGTGCCAGCGACTAAGCCTTCAATCTAGACATCTATCAACTGGCTGAGGTTCCAAACTTTTCAGCTTGGAAAAGCTCTATAATAGGCTGTGATCTGATTCCAACATCAAGTCAATTATCAGCTGCAAGATAAYGCTATGATGATTCAAATAAACTGCTTATAAGTCACTAGTACAGATGGCAAAAGCTTAGGGAACTGCAGTGATTGTTTCCCTTACTTAATGAAAAGTACAGCTAAGTCAGCTAGCAAAAATAGGTCTATCAAACCATAACTTTTCAAACCCCTTATCATCCCAGTCAATTCTTCTGTTGCAGTTTTTAAGTTAAGCACTTGAAAATCCCTTCCAGAATGAAGTGTTTCTTCCAAATAGGTATGTTTTCTTTGCTGTGTGCTACACATGAGTCCAGAAGGCACGTTGAGATAAGAGCATTAAAGGGGAATGTTTAATAGAAGGGGAAGCCATGTGTAAACCAGGACAGAAATTTTATACATAGTGATAAATCTTTTAACGCTTTCTTCACAGGGAATATTCTGAATTAACTCACAATTTTACAAGAACAACTTTTTTTTTTTTTTAATAAGAACATTTTTTTTTTTTTTTTTAATCCATTGGTTTACCCAACTTATGGCCCATTAACTTCTGCAAAACGCAGGTACTGGTCTAGTTGGCACCATTCACCTCCTGGCACGCATTCGGAGTGGACTGAGCTATGTCGTATGAGCAGGAGACACCGTTCCCTCTTACCTAGCCCATACGGAACGGCATTTTCCACCAGCCACAAGGGTATGGGATGAAGACATGGYCCAACTCCTTCCCGCACCTCCTGACCCTCAGCAGGAGGACGTCTCCCACTCCCTGCAGCTCAGGGTCTTTTACGCTGCAAGGGCAAGGACGGGAAGACCTCCCTCTCCCTCAGCCCTCATGCTTGAGCAAGCGCAAATTGTCCTCCCATCGTTATCTTCGCAATAAGGATGAGATTCTGGCTGAGTGTACACTAAGGCACATCCACACCAAGAGTCTGTTTGCTGCTATGAAAATGAGAATCTGCTCCTATTCGTAAGTTACAGGTGTCTATATAGAAAGCGCTTATGCAAAGACATGCACATTTCTTTTCTCTCATGTTCTTCAACATGCTAAAATCTAAACAGAAAAGAATTACAGGGAGGGAAAAATCAAAACAGAATACTATATGCTTAATKGTAAGTACCATTCAAGTTTTACAAACTGAAAATAGAGAGAACAGAGGTGAACAGGGAAAGCTGAGCAGCCTTCTGTTCAGTTTTCTCCATCTGTTTTCTCTCCATAAGCCTAATCCCAACCAAGAAAAGACAAAAGCTACTCCTTTCCCAAAAACAAAAAAAAAAGTTACAAATAAACTACATGAAATAACATCTTAACAAGCTCAAGTGTTTGTGCATCTGAAACCTCTTTTTGAAACATTGTTGTTTATGGTACATTTCACAATAAAATGCTAGTTCCTGCTGACACTAATGTGGCTCTTCAATCAAGTTTATTTTATAYCTTCTAAAGAAATAAAACTTTTAATATGGGCTTATTCTGGGGTCATTTATTATTCCAYGTCAGACCCAGAATATTTCTTCTTACTTGAAAAGACATACGCACCATTTTCATTCATTAGTTGCTTGTAGGCTCAAAAAAACCCCAACCTCAAATACAAAAAAATCCTGAAGAGCTTATCTACTGCTAGTTATATCCAGATAGGTTAGTTACCATGTTTCTATTGATACAATAGTAGGGAAAATCTTGTAAAAGGCTGAAACCTCCTCAGATTTCACAGTTGTGTGAAACTCCACACACGCTACAAGGCTGGGGGCTGCTCAAAACCAGGACAATTTAAACCTTGCGTAAAGGAAAAGGATCACATGCTTTTTACAACGACCTTCAATCATCACAAAAACAATATATTACCCCTTGCAAATTCCCAAAGCCATAAAACAGTGAGTGGGAAAGATCCTTGTTTTGATTACATTAAAAAAAGGTGTTTGCATAAGGTGTGTAGCTGACTCATAACAGTTAAACAAAACAAAAAAAAGAGGACGGTTTTACACTGTATGTTGAAATTTTGTTCTGCTCGTCTCGAATGTAAAACAGAAAGAAAATCAGAACTAAGCACTTCTTTTTCTCCTGAGAGTTGGCAGTACTTCAGAAAGTGGGCACAGTCTATTCRGCAAAAAGGTATCTTGGTTACTGTCTGGCCACTCCTCTGAATGTCCAGGAATAACGTCACTCTGCTCCAGAACGCCTGGCAAGAAGCCTGTCAGGGTTGCCCAAGAAATATATCCAGCAATAAAAGCAACCTTGTATTATGCAGGTAATTCAAGATGACACACAGATTTGTGCAAACATTTTGTCAGGGTTTTTCCCACCCTCCCAAACAGATGATTAACATAAAAACTAAGATTTTTTTTAAAGTTTTCCACAATCAAGTCTGGAACGTTTCAGGAGCTAGATGCCAGTTCTCGCTAGGTTACAAGCAAGGCAAGCAAGCCAAGAAAACTGCTAGGAGGAGAGGGAGCCGAGTTTGTTCAGTCTCTGAAACACAAGAGGCTAAGGTGGGGGCCTCTGGTCCCTGTCTTCAAACATCTAGGGAGGGTGGTTGGAGAAGACAGCTGCACAGCGAGAGACAAGCAAGCATCACAGGTTGTATCAAGGGAAATTCTGGGTAGATTTAAGGCAAAAARTTTCTCCCAATGAAAGTGGTGAAACACTGGGACAGAAGCCGTGCGTTTCTGGAGCTTGGCAAAATCAATTGCCCCATAGCAACCTGATGTTTCTTTGAAGTGAGCTCTACTTTGAGCAAGGGGTTGGCCTAGGTCACTTCCAGAGGTCCCTTCCAACTTAAATTATTTTGTGATACCATTTATAAAAATAGTTGGGATAGTTAAAGTTATTCTTAAGGACTCTGTGGGGATCAGAAAGTAATCTCCAGATCTTGGTTACACTTCTTTTCCTTAACAAAAACACTACTTGCCTTCTATGTCTGTCTTTCAGAAGATGTCATCGACTTGGTTCCCAAGCYAAATTAACAGATAAAACGTCTAAGATGAAATGCTGTCTGTGAAGGTGACACAATTCACATATGGCCTTATCTCTGGTTGGTTTACCCTCAACTCAACAGTGTACAACACTATATCCAGTATAGCACTGATTTTTAAATATTTCTGAAACAAATTGTTTCCAAGTATTTAAAATTATTTTCTTAAGTGTTAAAGAGTGGCATGGTAAGTACCCAACAGAAAAGCAGTGAAGTGGTGGGAAGTCTACCACAAGCATCATCAACCAAACCATCGACTCTCAAGATAAGTGTAMTAAACGAATGGCATCACCCTTGAATAAGACTGAGACACACTCATATATATGCTGCGGTACAGTTTTGTATTATGCAAACCAACTCCCCCAAAATAAAAAGGGTCAAAGGCTTATGGCAGTAGCTCAACAAAGGACTCTTGCAGAAGTCATCCATACCCTCTTCACTCTCTATTTTTTTATGCTGCTGTATTTAGAATCTATTTCTACACCCACAGAAGTAGCAAGCCCTATTTTTCAATAACCTAATCAGAGTTGGACCTGCAGCAGACTTGCTAATCCTCTACAACTGTATTCCCAAGTACCTTATGTTAAGTCCCCTTGGCTGCAAGTAATGAAGATGTGCCTCAAACATCAGAATCCCCTGACATATTTTCCATAAAGCAAAAGCAAACATACAAATAAAATGGGTGCTAAATGGATCGTATAGCAGTATGTGATAGAAATTAGGCTACCATCCCCCAAAACTGTTCAAGAGCAATATTCTGGAGGAGGAGCTACCAACACTGAGTTGCATACAAAGTTAGGCACCTATTTTTGCATTGCATTCTCATGGCAACATCCCAATTTTTACAAACTTAACTAAGTCAGTCTTGCAGGATCTGATATCTGGGGACTCGTGGCAACAGCAGGCAAAGGGATTTATCCCTGGCCACCTAGAAAGCCCTATATTACAAATCAGAAAAAACCTAAGCTTCCACACTCAATCTTACGCTTTCAACTACAAAGTGATTCTTGCTGTCCCCACCCGAAACTCTCAACACTATATATGTGGTTATTGTTGGTATACTAGCCATAATCAGCTCACCCTAAGCAAATGCTGACAAGCATTTTCTCTTTCTTTCTTCCACAGAAACTTCACTGGCCCAAAGGGAGAAGGAGGGAGAGAAAGCATTGGGGAGAAGAGGGAGGGAAGGTCGGGCACGGCGCTCTGCGGGCATCCTTCGGGTCCTTTAAGTCCTCACCAGCTCCGCTGGTAACACCAACACCCTCCACCTCTGACTCCAAGCCAGYGCAATGCTGATTCAGCTCCTGCCCTCAGCTATCGCAAAAGCCCTGCTGCCCRCTCCTAAATGTTGACAGAGCCCGTGCCTGCCTTTCCGTAGTAAGGTAAGGAGACAGGACGTCTTCCTCACTCACAGGGATCCAGTGGGAATTATTTCAACACCCTGTGAACGGCTGGTGAAGTACTTTGAAATCCTTTGAAAAGTTACRCCAAAGAAACAGGGACAACTGTAAGAAATTGTGTACTCAGTAAATTTATGTTGAATAAAACTTCATGGCCAGAGAAAGAACAGAGAAGTACAGCTTCACTGATTGTTATAAAAGGCAAATTTTCATTTGCAGCTGAGTACCATGATGAACAGCTGAGCATGTCTCATCCCACCTTATTTCCTGCAAGATACACAGTTATTTGTTTATTTATTTTATGGTTTATTTATTTTAAATTTTAAATTTTTTATTCTGGTCTTGAGTTCCTCTTTTTAGTTGTTGCCAATTAAAAATTTCTTTTTTGTATTTTCAGATGCCGAAGACATTTTCACTGGGCATTCTCTGCTCTATTTACTCCAATACTCATTTAGCTGAGGATTCTTTTTTTCTAATTACTATTAGAAAGCTGACTTTCTTTGATCCACTTTATCACTGCAGACCAGCCAAGGCCTATGGAAGAGCTCTACACAAAGCTCAGCTCATCCGAGCGCCTTAGGCAGAGCCTTGCCAGGCCCCCCCACGATTGAGGAGCACCCACAGCTCTCCCTGCCCCAGCACCCAGGAGCAATCCCACAGGAGGCAGCCCCACAAGAGCAATCTCTGTAATTCCCTAATTACAGGAGGCAATGAACGTCTGCCGGTTTACAGGGAGAGCGAGTCGGGAGTAAGGCATGGGGGGAAGCTTTTTATATTTTTCTCCTCCTGCCAAAAGAGCTGGTAAASGCAGCACTTTTCTAGCAGTCTGAGCATTACCTGGTTAGATTTTGTTGTGCCTCGAATACTTGCAGCTATTCAATTTCTCAGCTCACATCTGCTTTTCTCTGCTTGATTTAATGCTCAGTTCTTACAGGTGCTCATTCTGTCTGTGAAGTCCATTCACAGCTGGTTTAAAAGCCAATGTATATGCAAAGACTTTTTAATACACCTGTGTACATAGCTCTTTCTGCTTCCTAGAGAGATCTTTGCATATGAAAAGGGAGAGAGGGCTCACTTCAACCTCCCTTTCCAAAATACTTGGCTTCAGCTAGRACCAAGCTTGGGCAACCCCCACACTAAGCCACACATTTTCACTGCCAGCTCACAAATTCATTATTCCAGTGGCTACTCATGCATGAAATATCCAAAACTATCTGATCCCACGTGAAGACCTGCTTTTCTATCTAGAACAGAATACTCCTTAAAAAACACGTGTTTATCACCTCATTCCTTGCAAGGAAAGTATGTAAAAACAGAGATTGCTAAATTACTAAACGCACTATAAATTTCTGTGATCACAGAGCCCGATACGAACAGGTGCTGAGTACCTTGGACTCCCACATGGATTTCAACAGAGTTTTCACATATCAAGGCCAAAGGATTAGACATGTAGCAAATCCTTGGTTTTGATTACAAATTTCTCAGGAAAAGAAATCTTTTGTATAAAAACTGCATAGAAATGTAATTTTCTTTGTTTAAATAATCTGCCAGAGAGACAGAGAAAACAAATTTAAAGCTGTGTCAGACAGCCACTGCCTTGATATTCTTTACATCAAATAGCTTTAAAAAAAAAAAAAAAAAAAAAAGAAAAAAGCTGCTCACAGGAAGTCTCTCTAAGTTTTGACCAGAGTTTAAATCTTGGTATGGACAGTAATTCAAACAGACAGGCAGATACGTGGGTTTCCTGATCTCATTCATGCTGGAGGAATGAAGCAGCCACACACTTTCTACTTACAGGGAGCAGTGGGGTTTTTTCACTTTCCTGGGAAGGGTGGGGGGGAAGGAATTTAAGAACAAACTGTTGAGCAAACAAAACCCCAAAATGCTCCCAGCTGATAAAATTATTCTAGCAAGACTGAAAGAGGGAAAACTGTTTCCAAGAAGAAAAAATGAGAGAGACAATAAATAAAGGAAGGTAAGGGGAGAGCTATACACATAAGCTATGTTTCTRTGCTTACTTTTAAACGAGCTTAACTACAGAGATGAAACAACACRCAAAACAACCTAAAGCGGTCCAAAAGATGAACTAATGAGTAACAGATCCGGCTGCAACTTTATTGCAAAACAGCATTCCGCTCGGAGAGCACATCGCTCCAGCGTCAGCCCTTCCAGCTCACCTATTTCACTATTTATCAGTTATTTCTTTACCTCACTCAGACAAAAGCTCCTGTTTGCTAACGAGAAGTGTGCAGGGAAAACAAACTGCCGTGCAAATGCCTATTCCATCCCTCGGCACGACCCGAGGTTTTTGTTCCGAAATCCTTACCAGCTTCATGGTGGTGTTGTTCTGTTCCCACCGCCACAGCATCACGCTCATCCTCCCCGCCGAGCACCTGCCGCGGCTACAAGCCCATCCCTACCCCGCCTTGGCCGCCCGGGCCTCACCCCGCCGGTGGCCGGTCATCCCTGGGCTGCTCTCCTCGGGGGAGGTGCTACACCGCCGGCGGGGCGAGGAAGGCCGGGGCGAGGAAGGCCGGGGCGAGGAAGGCCGGGGAGGTTTCGGCCCGCGCCCCCCGCCCCGGGGCGGCGGGAGCGGAGCGGAGCGGGGCGGGGGCCGCTCCCCCCTCCTCCCGCGGGCAGCCAGCAGCCGCCGGCTCCTGGGGGAGGATCGCCTTTAACCCCTTCCAGGAGGGGGGGTTCCCTCCGCTCCGGCTGGACCGAGCAAGAAAACAGGCAGGGTTTTTGGGGGGGAAAAAAAAAAATCAAATCAAAACAGGTGGTGGTGGGGAACAGGGGCATAACCAAGCAGTGAAGGGGAAAGGGAATACTTTGCAAAGAAATACTTGAAAACAGAAACGGAGGGGGTTCCAAGTGAGCCGTGGTTTAGGAAGATGCCTAAGGGGAGCGGCCACGTTTTAGAGCAAAACAGCAAATTACAGAGGGTTTCTCCCGAGTTTGACAGGCTGACGCTAATAAGAGCTCAACTTCTAAAGCTGGCTCGTTTTATCAGCATTTAGTGCTATGTAGGCTGCTTCCACTTAGGCTTTCATTTATACTTAAGGCTGCCGGATGGGAAAGGACTAGGCTTTCCCTTAGGAAAGGGGAAGACAGAGAAGAACATACTGCCTTAAAAATGATTCAACATGTGGAACATCACAGATCAACTTCAGGAACATAAACTTTGCATTTCAAGAGATTAGTAAGAGTACTTGTAACGTCCAGAACGACTGCATTTAATGTCAATAAATATCACAGTTTGCCACATTATCTGTATTTAAGACACAGCTATTAAAGATCTATGTAAACACTGGGGTATTCCACAGCTTCTCTCTTGCATCCTTTTGAAACCTCTCAGTCTGTTCCCCTGAAGCATCTTGCCCTGCGTAGCAGTCCAGACAAGATACTCAACAGTGGAAAGATTCATGTCTGATCTTGCCCAAGGCCCTGTGGAATCACCAGTGGGAAAGGAGCCTCACACCACCCACTTGGCTGTTGCTCCTCAACCTTCTGCTCTGGAGAAGGTGCTATCCCTGATAAAGAGGGGCCCATGGGGGGACAGGAGACCACAGCGGCTCCAGCAGCAGCTCCATGTACTCCAGCACAGATGCATCCCCACCCAGCGCTCTCTCCAAGCCTGGGTTTGGGGGGGGTGGTTTCTTTGGTGGCTTTGGTTTTGCCAGGTCACAAATGCATGATAGGGAACTATGGAAAAAAAAAAACAACCCACGTGTTTGAAGCAATTCCCCAGGCCGCCTTTTTCCCACCCTCTCTCCAAATATAAATTGTGAGTCACATAAAAATAACTTTGCTGGCTGCAGGAGGGGAGGCAAGAAATGAACATGGGCATAACCCATGGCTAACAGACCGGGAGCCCATGAGCCGCTCCTGTCAGCTTGCCGTCATTTTCTAAATGTTAACCACTTTAATATTCCTATAAGAAGATASAATCCTTATACAAAAGCACCCAGCACTCTTTCTGCCACTGAAGCATTGGAGGTTTCAGCCTTAAACCGGCTGCTTCTTAGCTAAAGCGCTCGAGTCTCTTTTTCAGGATGCAGTTTATGGCTGCAAAACTTGTATCCACGATGCTGTACTTGTAAAAGCCCCTCTTAAGGCCCACAGCTGGCTTCAGGGGCCAAAAGGAGTAAATATAACAAATGTGTTCTCACAGTACAGCTAAGACATTAAAAAAAAAAAGGACCAAATTGTACCCCAAACTGATCACTTTCTTAGCTAAGAATTCCCCTATTGTATGATTTTACTGGCTAGGCTGTTTCATGTACCCATTCAGCATGTTGCTGAAGAAATACTACAATAAATCARTAAATAAGCATTTGAAATTCCGCATATAAACATTTCCACAAGAAAAAATGCAGGCATCTCCTTACTGAAGGCTTTTCCCTAACAGTTTTGCTTCTATGACTTGGATTTCATTCCTTAAATCTGTAATTGTTATCCTGTTCTAATTTTTTTTTTTAAGTGATAAGGAAGAAGGAATAATTATTGAAACAAACAATAATAACTTTCCTTCACTGGACAAAGACTTCCCCTGCCAATTTTGGTAGCTTGAATAGCTACGCCTAGAGAAAGAGCTGCATGTTGAAAGCATTTAAAGACTTTATACATACAGGTTACATTTGAACCATAGAAATAAAATCTGAATCCCTTCCTGAGAATAAAGAACTCTTGTTCTTTCACTTCAGGCCAACGTGGACCAAAGCCCTAGCGCAGCCAAATCTTCCCAGTCAGCYCTCTACATAAGCAAGTGCCCTGCTGAAAGGTCATTCCTACAACATTCAAAAGATGAGAAGGTCATAGCCCATTTGAGGGCTTAAACATAAGATGTATGGTCTTCAGGAGGGTCACAGGCAGACACAATGACCCGCTGACAGACCCATGAATGAAGGAACGAATGAATGCACTCGGMGGAAGAAGCCTGGGTGTGACGCCAAAAGGATTTTGTAAGAGCATCTTACCCGTACCTCAGAGGAGCTGCCAGTGCCTGTAGYCCATGCTACTCACCGAGCTTAAATTTGTCCCTTCCCCGCTGCTGACACAGTGGAAACATCACAAGGCCTTCCCATCGATGTGCTGGCACCTGGCTAAATATCATGAGTCAAAGATTGTGCTTCCAAAAAACACACCAACTTCAGACAAAAAAACAAGGGAGCTGAGGCACAAGGAGCTTTACACTTGCAGGATTACGGCCCATACAAAGGGCCAAGACAACCCACAGCACAAGTCGGGGTAGCCTCAGACATCTCCTAAGCCTCTTAAAAGGTTGTCGATGATCTGCTCTGCCAGTTTGAGCAGCCAAATGTTTTCATTCAACCCTCAACCCGGCGCCGAAACCAGGGACTGCGAGAAGCAAAGGAGAGGTCTCAGAAAGTAGCCGTTTCTTGTCTACCATCGCAGGGGAAAACTCCGTCTTTGGGACCTTTTTATGCTGCTTTAGTGCCCAGGGAACAGGGCAGAGCCAAAGCTGCCCCTCAAAGAGGGGCCCAGCTACAAACAAGCAGATCAAAAGACCAGATATGGATGGAAGGACATAGGCTTTAATTACTCTTCAGCCGACCAGTTTTGTTTCTTTGAATCCAGTTTGCTGACTGTTTTTACGTTAACTGAAACGTGGCTCAGATTTGGAGTATTTTCTCATTTTATCCCTTACAGGCCAACTGAGCGTGCTGAACACGGACAGAGACGCCCGCACGTCATCACTCTGAAATGTTAATGAAGCAAAGCTCCTGAGGTTAAAGTGTAAGTTCTGTGCCTCCCAATCACTTTTAAAATTAATTAATAACCTTAATTAAAAATCTGTGTTGCTTTTAGAAGCTTTTATTTAACGGATTTTCCTAAGCCAGCCTTGATTTGGGATGAAGATCCCCAGAGTTCTGATAGGGTTGCCAGGTGTAACCGGAATTTATTTCTTCCATTAAAAAGCAAGACCTTGGAGCTGCCTTTCATCCTCCTATCTCTCTTTCAGGCTCCCTTGACAGAGTGAAAGAGATAAGATTGGGACTGAAGTTGGTAAAATCCATGCGTGACCTCTTGCCCCCTGGCAGCATCACGGTGGGAGTTCTTCCCTGACTGCCGTGCCCCGGCTTTGCTGACAGATCTGGGAGATGCCTTTCACATACAATGCCCAATTTCAACAGAGAACAAGGACGGGATATTTGCTTGTATTTGCATTCTTTAACCATAAAGCAGTAGAGCTCTCTAGAAAGCTTTATTATGAACTTTGACAACGTGTATGTGATGACATGGAGACGATATTAAGTTGAACCTTCAGAAAAGGACGTTATTTACAGCTCTAATGGGCATCTAAACATCCCTATTAAAGTGCTAAACAATACGCTTGTTATTCACTAGCGAGTCTTCAATGACAGAGAAACACGTGCGTCCCCAGCATACCCGCACTCTAATGAGACATCATTCCAGTTCCCAACACTTTCCAAATAAAACTGTAGGAAAAACAGGAGGAAACAGGTGTTGGAGACATTATGAATGAACTCAGTGCATACAGTCATTGTCTGTGCAACGTTTACTATAAAGAAAGCTTGGGGAAATCCGTTCACTAATAATCCATTGTTTGCCTATGAAAAATATGTGTGCTAACAGCTTGCTCTGCAATCATTAAACAAAGTCACACTCTTGTACTTACCCATTACTTTTGCTTTTTAATCACATAACACTTTGTTATGGTTTTTACTTGGAAAAGGGGGCATATTATTAGAAAATTTTATTACTGCTCCTCAATACATTTTGGTCAAAAATACTAAAATTTTATATGCACTGAAAGCTGGATGTTTATTTATTTTTATTAAATGCCAATAGCGGCTTAGGTTTTCTGTTCACACTTTACAAAATGGAAATATTACAAAATTAAAATACTGGTTAAAAATCTTGAAGTTGTCAACAATATTTTGCTATGCATGATGTGGGAGAGAAGGGGAGACTAGCTCACAGATTCGTAACAGATGCTCAACACTAATTTTCATTCAAAAAAAGCTCTCAAAATGGTGTTGAACAGCAGCCTCTAAATTAAACAACTTCTAAACCAGCAGATGAGATACCTTGTATTGAGCAGTGTTAGGGGACCCAACGAAGGAGCTACCCAAATGATTAGTCTTGATTTTCAGCAGCTGTTGGGAGGTTCTGGAGGACAGAGAGACAGCTCGTGCTGGGTACCAGCGTTCAAAGAGTGAGAATGAGATGGCCTTGATAGTCACAGGCCTATCAGCCTCCCACCAGTCCCAGACAGAAGTACAAAATGAGGGGTAGAAACTCAATTAATCAACCACTGAAGCAGACATTATTATTACTGGCGAATGAGCATCCCTCTCTGGAAAACGTGTCTTGTTAAACTGGTATTTTCTGCTGAGTTTACAGCTTAGGAAAGCGATAACGCAGACGTGATTCTGCAAGGAGGCTCTTGCCTTCATGTCTCCTGACACGTTGAAAACCATAATAATAATACATCAACCTGGCATACGTCAGCTGGACTGAAAATGACCTAACTGGTTTAAAAACACATGAAATGGGAAATTATCATTAAGAAAATAAGCAGCCTGTGTTTCACAGGAATCATTTTCAGCCCTACTTTTCTGAGCAAGCCCTAGAAGGGGGCATGAAACAGTTACGAAATTTGCAGGTGGCACATCAGTAATAGGAGAAGTAAATGATAAAAAAGAATAACACCGAAGTTAGAGAGGCTCATATATGCTGACTAGAGCCATGAAAGGTGTTTCAATACATCAAACACAACTTTGTAACAATGAGAAACTAAGAACGTCACAGAGCAAAGGACCCTCCATTAATTCACTGAATCTGAAAGACTTGGGCATCCGAGAAGAGCATCATTGACATGATGCACCATCACGATGCCGGGGTTTGTGCTGTGGTTATAGGGGTAATGCAATTCTTGTACATAAGAAGAGGTGGTTATCAAATAAGAATAGGCTTTATCACCTGCTGGTTTTAACGCTGGTTTGCGTGCAACAGTTCAATAGGTTTATTAACGCTTGGAGAGGCTTCAGAGAAGAGCCACAAGAATGACTTATCGACTGGAAAATGCGTACCACAGGACAAGATTCAAAAAGCTCTATTTCATTTGTCAGAGAAGAGTAAGAGCAAATATGAGATCATAACATGAACTAATTAAAAAATGAAAGTAATTGAGCAGAAGTCATGTGGACTGTTTTATGGAGGAAGTCAGAGTGAATTATCACATTTATTGTCATCTTACTTTATCATCAAAGGGTATTTCTAAAGTCCCCATGGAAGTTTAGATAGCTACAGATCCGTTCCTGCCAACCTTTACACATATTTGTAGTTCACCGGTTTCAGAAAGACTCAAGAAGGTGCAAGCAAAAATAGCGTTACAGCAATAAGTCTTACTGGCAGAAGAAACCACTGACCCCATGATCAGTTAAGACTGAGGTCGTTTCTGAGAGGGATCAATGCAGTAACCTACCTCACAACCCAGCTTCTGATAGGAGAATATGTTTCCATGTAAATTTTAAGCTTCTTGAGGAATAGGAGGCTTCTAAAGAAAGCACTGCTACAACCGTAACTCTTGCAGAGAAGGGAAGCCGGACAAAAGGACACACTCCTCTGGACACCTTCAACAAACTCTGGAACAAATCAGACACCCCCTCCCTCATCCAAAGAAAAATATGTAACATCCAGCAGCCTTCAAGGATTAAAAGGAACATAAAAGTAGTGGAAAGCTTCTCATGCTCCATCCCAAGTTCCAGCCTGATTGTACTCAACAGCTCACCAGTGCACCAAGAAATAAATGGGTTTTGTGGTTTTCTTTTAATATTAATTTCTTGATTCAGTACACAATGTGATGGAAAAAGCTGCTAAATAAAGTAACAAAAAATAACAGTACGCTGAATAACCACTGGTTAAGCAATGCTGACATTATTAACTAGGCTGCCCAGTGATGGAGAGCAGCGAATTCCCACTGGGGTCTGAGGGGGCCGAGTGCCACAGCCACCACAAATGAGTCAGTGACTGAAAGGAGCCTCTTCCAAGCACCCTCGCCTCACGGCCCTGCCTCTCCACATTCCCCTCTCTTCTGCCCACTACCCAAGAGCACAAGTGAAGACATGGTTTACAACAGCATTTGTCTACTTGTAGGAGTTTCCAGACAGGATATTTTGTTCACAGGATACACTCTCTGTCTGCAATATCACTCACGCAATTAAATCTCAGTGAGCACCCAGCGGGGCCCAGCCCCTGAGCTGGGGAGATAAATGAGCAATTCAGTTTTACCCACTGTGGTCAGGTATATGAGGGCAAAGGAGAAAACCTCTTACTCAAGCGCTACTATCAGCAAACATGTTATGCTGTTCTACAAATGTTAACAAATCCCCAAGGCCACTCACTATTCATTGATTATGGGTTATTCCCTTTAATCAAGGCAGGTATTTGTTTCCTCACCACAGCCAAAGAAAGAAAAATGTAAGAAATGAGAAAGGGTAGCTTTCGTGCTAGCTTTTGCCATAACCCAACACTGCTAGAGAAGCATAGCAACTGAAAAATAAAATCATTAGAAACTGATCTCATAATGGTCTGAAGAGGACAATAATCCAGGGGTCATCTTTGCCAAGGAAACCTTCTATGGATCCTACTTCAAAAATCTCTTAGGGCAGTGTTATCTTTGGATTATGACTTTCTGAATGTAATCCCAGCTCATGCTCCCAGCTCTGTGACCTGATATGCCCTGTACCCAGTTTCCCAACATGTAAAAGCACAGAATAATTACCAAGTTTTAGAGATCTGGTGAGGTTTCAACAATTGAAGGAATAGGATGCTGAGGAACGGTATTGACAGGCAGCTCCTCCCAAAGATGTTGTTCTACAGGTGATATAATGCACCAAAACCGTTTAGATCTCATAATTTCCATGTCTTTTCATGAGCCATATGCACCATACCTCCATACATACAGCCCTATTCTACTGGCCAAAAGAAGGAGGCCAAGGAGCTCTCCTCCTCCTTTGGCAACTCTCTGCGGTCACCTCCAAAGGCCAGAGACCTGGCTATAAAACGATGGGTTACTAACACAGGATTAAAAAACTTCAAATATTTTGTGCAGCCACTTGAACTAAAAGAGATACAGAACTAAAACTCACCAGTGAAACTGCATTTATGAAAGATGATAGAAAGACAGAACTATCATCTACTCTAAAAAAGACGAGTGGGAAATCAAGAGTACTAGTGAAGCACAATGTTGTTTAAGTTTTTTGCCATTTCACAAATGCAATGAAACCTCTGCTTTCCTTCTCAGATAAGTGAGGGCAGAGGAAAAGAATAAGAAGATATTCTTAAAGATACTGATAGCATTTGTGAAGAGAACCTTGTCCAGCTGCACAGACAGAGCTACCATCTGCTTTATGCAGTCACATTAATCATAGATCATCCTATACACAATCAAAAACTACACAAACCATGAAGTGCTACAGTGCACAGAAAGTCAGTTAGTGACTAAGTGCTTTCTTCTATCCAGCTTTTTTTTCATCCAAAAGATAACACTCAATGAAACTTGCATGAAAGCATCCCCTTTTAAAGTCTAAAAACTATTGGTAAACATTTTTGTAGAAAAGAAACTTAATAATGACATCAAACAAAAACAGACTGACTTACTATATTTGACACTAATTCTCGATTCAGGTTATTTTAACAGAAAGATTAAAATACAGCCAGAAAAGGCTTATTTGTTCTGTTTCTGCTGAGTTTTTGCCAAGTATCCTTAACACCAACAATAATTTAAAATTAACAAAGCAATCGTTCTTAAGCAGATGCACAACAGTATGAAAAAGTGTTTAAATTACAGTCTGTAGATAAAGCTGCTCAGTGCTAACAAAGGATCCCTCACCAAAACTTCTGAAACCTGTCCCACGAAAGAACGCACACTAAGATTTAATTAAAAAAATAGCTGTTACTCCAAGCCTTGATTAGCTACCTGGAACACTTGATGATAATAACTGGCATCCACCAGTACCTCTTGCCAAAATCTTTCCCTTTTTAGTCTCCATTAACTTAAATGAAGCAGTTGCTAACTCAAAAGCACAAAATTCTGTGAACAAAATAGCCTATATGGTAGATTCAAGCAGAAACGTATATTCTGAATTATGTATGCACACATATATATAAATACATATATAGTCACTTATACTAACTAAAAGGCTGCATTTAGAGTTGAATCCAAAGAGTAGTTTGCCTGTAAATGCTGTAGTCAATTTACTATAGATGGAAATGCCATAATCACAGTCTTCCCAACTAATCTGATTTCAAAGAAGTATTCCTGGTGTCCACAGAAGTTTCTGGGTGGGGCTGTACTCCTCACGCCTAAGTTTCCATCACTGCCTTCCGAACCTGCATCTTCAACACTAAACAAGTAAGTACAACGCCCAGGCTTGTTCCAAGCCTGTTGACGATGGCAGGGAACAACGTTAATGGATTAATTGGGCCACCCCATTAATTTTTGGTTGTTTATTCGAGCATTATCTTTGAAAGCTTTCAGCATTGCCCTGCTTTCCTCATTGCACGGCTCAGAGGCAGTGGCTGCCATCAACCAAGAGATGGGGCAGAGCTGCTGCCAGCCCCACAAAATTGCCCTCCCTTCGCCCCCTTCCCCAGCCTCTAAGGCACAGATGACGTGTCTTCAGGGATGCATCATCTCCGTTTCGGTCATTAGCCATAATCAGTCCCCTGAAGACAGTAATTTGGAGATACAAGCACAGGCTATGAAAAGCAGTCTATATTTTCATGAAAAATACTACTTCTTACTCTGGAAGAGTGCTGGTCAAGGACTAACACTGCCAAGGACAGCAGAGTTGGGGTAGATCTCATCTCTTACCCTAAATGTCATCTCACATCATGAGGGAAACCTCTTGGTGCAGGCTTGTAACTAGAGAAAGGCACATTCCCAGCTGCTGCACAACAACATTTGGTTTTGAAAGCCCCCACACCATAAATAACTGGACACATGGGAACAGAGGAAAAACCCTGGTCCTGTGCTAGGGATGCTTAAATTGGCAACAAGGATGCTATGGCCCTCCTCTCTCTCCTCAATGAATTCACACTTCATTCAGTAGCCCAACCAAAAAGGATTTAAAAAAGTTCCCATAAGCTTTCTGTACCCTCAGTGAACCTTTTACCCGAGCTAAGAAATTAGATTATAGTGAGAAACTGAGAAACACTTGTTTTTTTTAATACAGGGAAGACTGGTGTGAAAAACACAATTACTTGATATGATCATACATAGCAGGAATGATTTCTTCTTCCTCTGCATACCCAGAGCATTCAGAGCTGAATGCACCGATTCTCTCTCTTTACACAGAGAAATACTAGGTGTGCGTGTCATGGTGGTATGGCAGGCTGCAGTCAGAAGAGTGCTAATTTGACATTACAAAACAAAGATAGAAGGAATTAAGTAATTAGAGCCTTAATGACAGAGCACAACGCGTGTCTCCTTTGATAATCTCTTGAACTGTAAAGATAAAAGCAGTGTCGAAACCTGCATACAAGATGTGCAGTAACTGGAAGTTTCAAAGTGTAGTGAAACACATTATAGTTCCATAGTATCTCAACATCTTAAAAGATTAGCCTGTTAAAGCAAAAATTTCTCTTTAGTTGTCTGGGCTACTTCTGCCCTTTCATATGGCTGCCTTCCAGCTGTTTTCCCTCTCACCTCCTCTGCCAGCCTCCCCTGGGCTCACTGCACTTCTGGGTAGCTGGAATTTTCCTYGCTCTAATACTGCTCACGCAGAGGGGCAGCTTAATAGCAGTAGAAGTAACAGAGAATTAGTACTTCCCACATGTTTYTCCCTACTCCTCAAGTTCATTTTCTGAGACTTTTTTATACATCATAGATTAAGTCCAATGACTGGAAAACAAATTTTGCKTAACAATTTCCACACTTCTCTTTTTTTGAGAATATGTGAAATTCCTCCTTGCCACTTGCTTTCAACTTCTGTCTCAATTTTCATCCTGTGTACATACTGCCATATCCTCAATCTTGTCAATTAAGAAAACATCGAGATAGCTGCAAGCTCAAAAGAGTTTGCAGCGGACTGCARATCAACTAAAGACATTACGTAGCGGCTCTATCTCTGTGGGCTGAATTGCATACATGCAAGAAYGGTATTGAGGACAGAAGCAGAAATGCTAATGGCAAAGAAAGAAATGAAGATAATTGTATTTATCATGAAAGAGTGCTCTAGGCTACATCAAACAGAAATGCAAATTCTACTTCATAATGCTGGATCCATCCATCCAAATCTCARCATATTCCTATTACTTTAAAAGGGCGAGATTTCACCACATGGCTGTGGATGTGGTCTACCTGGACTTTAGTAAAGCCTTTGACACTGTCTCCCACAGCATTCTCCTGGAGAAACCGGATGCTCATAGCTTAAACGGGTGTACTCTTTGCGGGGTAAAAAACTGGCTGGACGGCCRAGCCCAGAGAGTTGTGGTGAAYRGAGTYAAATCCAGTTGCCGGCCRGTCACRAGCGGTGTTCCCCAGG
The DNA here is from genome assembly GCA_030449065.1 of Oceanodroma leucorhoa. Lineage (NCBI taxonomy): Eukaryota > Metazoa > Chordata > Aves > Procellariiformes > Oceanodroma > Oceanodroma leucorhoa. Next base: position 8,952,139 of record JASVER010000028.1, read on the forward strand.
GCTCAGTTTTGGGGCCCGTCTTGTTTAATATCTTGATCAATGATCTGGACGAGGGSATYGAGTGCACCCTCAGTAAGTTYGCAGAKGACACCAAKYTGGGTGGGAGTGTTGATCTGCCTGAGGGTAGGAAGGCTCTGCAGAGGGATCTGGACAGGCTGGATCCATGGGCCGAGGCCAACTGTATGAGGTTCAACAAGRCCAAGTKCTGGGTCCTGCACTTKGGTCACAACAACCCCASGCAACGCTACAGGCTTGGGGAAGAGYGGCTGGAAAGCTGCCCGGMGGAAAAGGACCTGGGGGTGCTGGTCGACGGCCGGCTGAACATGAGCSGGCAGTGTGCCCAGGTGGCCAAGAAGGCCAACGGCATCCTGGCCTGTGTCAGGAATAGTGTGGCCAGCAGGAGCAGGGAGGTGATSGTGSCCCTGTACTYGGCACTGGTGAGGCCGCACCTYGAATACTGTGTTCAGTTTTGGGCCCCTCACTACAAGAAGGACATTGAGGTGCTGGAGCGTGTCCAGAGAAGGGCGACGAGGCTGGTGAAGGGTCTGGAGMACAGGTCTTATGAGGAGCGGCTGAGGGAGCTGGGGKTGTTTAGCCTGGAGAAGAGGAGGCTGAGGGGAGACCTTATCGCTCTCTACAACTACCTGAAAGGAGGCTGTAGAGAGGCGGGTGTTGGTCTCTTCTCCCAAGTAACAAGCGATAGGACGAGAAGAAATGGCCTCAAGTTGCGTCAGGGGAGGTTTAGATTGGATATTAGGAAAAATTTCTTCACCGAAAGGGTGGTCAAGCAYTGGAACAGGCTGCCCAGGGAAGTGGTGGAGTCACCATCCCTGGAGGCTTTCAAAAAACATGTAGATGTGGTACTTCAGGACATGGTGTAGTGGGCGTGGTGGTGTTGGGTTGACGGTTGGACTTGAAGGTCTTAGAGGTCTTTTCCAACCTTAATGATTCTATGATTCTAAGTTGATGCTGAATTAATGCTTCTAGTAYTCTCAAGGGATTATCACTTGCTTGAAAATAAACACAAAAATTCTACTTTAAAAGTTAATCAACTTGGTTTATGTTTTTGGTGCATTACTACAATAGCACAGAGCTATGACTATAGGTTTTAAAATATAATCTTATTTTYCCRTCCATTGTCATCATTAAGGATTACTCCCACAGCTTACTGGCATTGTTGTTTTTCTGTATCTCAACATATGATAAAGTGAATAAATAWAAAGAATCTACAGCACTCCCCATTGTAAATAACCAAAGCAATTTGCTGAGTTCACYTAATATTGCACTAGTGAACAGAGCACATCCTGACCCCATGAATGTCAGAAGGAGTTTTATTACTGTTTCCAGCCKACTTCAAATCACCCTAAAATGACTTGGTCTATATTGAATGACAGTGGCAAAKAAAGTGTTGATTACTTTAATCCACTCCCCACATCAGCCAAATCTAGACTATGATTTGCAACCTAGTCTGATTTGAACAAAATAATTAGCATTTTCTAAGATAACTTATTTATCAACACAAACAATAGGTTTTTAGTTATAAAGTCATATTAGAATACAAGGCAACTTCCCCCCCCCCCCCAACTGCAGCATTTCACATTGCCTGCATGTCTAATTAGCTATATACCTTAGTACCAAAATTATTACTGGTCTCTTCTGAATGTAYCTTAATATGATGATTAAAAAAAAGAAAAAAAATCCAATTAAGATATATTGGATGTGACTCTTCTTTGCCTTGAAGTTTGACCATGTGACTTAGCATTTGACCTTCATATTCAACTTGTGTAACTAGCAAYGACATAAGCTGCAAGGCAGAAAAGAATCAGACCTGGTTTATTACATAAAATTAAACATTTCTTATTTTTATTAAACATTCTTTCACTGATGTCAGGCCATGCCCTAAGGAGGAGATTCTAATACCACTTTTAAGCTRTTTAACTGATTTTAAAAGAGTGTCAAACTATGCTTTGAATATCCTAAAATGTGCTAGCGGTGACCACAATGTTATTTTTTAAAGTTATTTTTAAAGTCAGATAAATAATAAACCTTAGGCTCATTCCCTGGTAAGCCTTGTATGCTACAGTGGTATTTATTGTGAGAAGAAGCAAGAAACAGATCTCAAGGTTTACACAGAGCAAACGTGTCTATCCAAAATACACTGTATGATGCCAGTGAAAGACTTGGCAAAACAACAAGGGCAGCGGCTGCAGATTCAAACACCAAGTCGGACCTAATTTCTGTAAGTCATCTCTGCCTCAGYTAAAGGATGTTTCTCGGTGTTTTCTCCCAAAATTTTTCATCCAGCAAAGCTTTGTTTTCCATACGATGTGAATCTTTCACCTTCCCAAAAGACTAAGCAGAGATATGTATAAACTCCACGTACAAATCACGAGATGGCCTCAGGTTCTCCACTCCTCAAGCCTGCTCTTACTGTCAGGCACTCTTGAATAGACAGTAACAAGGGTGAAACTGTATGCAAGGAACCCAGTAAGCAGAATACAAATCATGCAATGAAATTTGTTCCTGCAAAGACAAAAATCTAATGCCTCATCAGCAGTGTTTCATATTTCTGAGAGGAGGTAGCTTCATATGATTGATGAATTAACTTTTAATAGGCTAGTTCCCTGTTCTGACATTGAAAATAAATAAAAAGCTTTAGTTCCCAAATTGAAGGCAACACATAGCTTTTTGGAGGGGTCTCAACATTATCTTTGTGCTCCATTTTTTTTTTCTGTTGGCATCACACCCGAGAACTTTGAGGGGTCTCAACACAATTGTCTAAATGAAAATAACCCAGATGAAACCTGACTGCCTAAAAGGAATATTCCCACTGAAATCAGTTGTCCGAGTCTGACATTACTAAGACAGGGTTTACATCAATTTTAGTGGTGCCACTCATCATTTACTCAATGGTGCTGATAAAAATATACCTTCGTAAAGCGCTCAGACACATTCCTCCTCTCTGCTACACTTCTTGTCAATAAACCCATTATAGTGATGGTACAGAATCAGGCCACTAATGAGGTATAAAACAGACTAATTGATTGTTTGGTTGGTTAACTTTTTAAACTCCCTTAGTCCTTCATAAAGCCCAAGTCAGCATTTACATTTTGTACCTCTCTCTTTGAAAAGGTCACCTATGGAAATAAAACAAAGCAAACCTTTTACCCAGTCCTGTGGGGTATATGTCCTGACTGGTACATTCCTCATTCCAGTAAAAATACAACTGCAGCAGTTGGCACTGAAAGCTATCTTTATTACCAGAAGGGCTGGAAACATATTTTCCTTTMAGGTTTACTTTAGTGGGGAATATCAACCTGCCCAGAAAGAGCTTCACAAAGCACTGTGTGCTTGTGACCCTGAGCCTGCGATTCACAGTGACCAGATTTTTGTAAGTGACCATGTAACGAGGCAGAAATAAAGTGTGGCTGATGAGTTTTCCAGTGCTGTATAACAGTGCCTAAAATATTAGAAAATACTAAGCTAGTCATAAGTCTGATTTTAAGAGCAAGCTTTGAAATACGTATTTTGTGCCTGCTTTATCCCTTATCCTTTATCCTGCTTATGCTTGAGAAAAGGTTTTCCCTCTGTATTTCTTCCCATCAAAGCAACAGGAACATCTTCTGTGCTTGCGACACAGGCTAGAGGTTGGCGAGACGATAAGACTTCTCACCCTGAAAGTTCTGGTGGGAAGACACCAAGTAGCCCACGCACAAGACGCAGCGAGTTAGTTACCACACTGAGCAGAAGTAATTCCTATTTGTGCATTAACATCTCACAGAAGTGAGATAAACCACATTAATGTGTACCTTTCATCATGCTGTAAACTAGCATGCTTCCTCTGCACAGGCTAGGAGCAGGCAACCAGYCTCTGAAAACAAGATTAGCTTCCAACCCTTCATCTAGCTACACAAGAGTTCAAATCATGGACCAACAAAAAATAGGAAGACTTGCTGCTGCTACTGTTAGAGCACTTCACTAGTGTGACTAGTAAAAATAAATAAACCTGAGAATGAGCTATTATCAGTTTTCCTCTGCAGATAAATATTATTGATGTTGCTTGGTTTAGTCTCCAAGTAGTTAGCCCAAAAAAAGCAGCGTTCCACCGATCCCTGCTCCCAGACGCAAACCACCAGCGTAGAGACCTCCCCCGGCAGGATACAGGACAGCTCTCCCAAACCCACAGCTACATGGGAAGCATTCTTGCAAACTGCACCACAGCACTACCAAGGTTTTGGAAACCTTGAGTTTTGGTTCATCAAAGTCCAAGAACTGGCAGGAGAGGAGCAGGGAAGAGACCTCGGTAAAAAGGGACATCTGCCTCAGGATGCCTTCCAAAAATTATATATTCTATCTTATAGTTTGCAAATGTGTTGTACTTCTCTCATAGACACAGAGCGTTCCTGGAYAATAAAAAGGTTGGGTCCTCTTTGGCTAAATTGAATCATGCAGGTAAGATAACAGGGGCTAGGGAACCGAGGCTTTGTCATTGTCCTGGTTCCGGCTGGGACAGAGTTAACKCTCTTCCCAGTAGCTGGAAGGGGTGCTGGGTTTGGGGTTTGGTAATGAAAGGAGCATTGATGGCCCATTGATGCTTTGGTTGTTGCTGGGTGGTGCTTGCACCGAGGACTTTCCAGCCTCCCATGCTCTGCCAGGTGCAGGGGGAGCTGGGGGGGAGCAGAGCCGGGGCAGTTGACCCAGTTGGCCAATGGGGTATTCTATACCATGTGACATCAGGCTCAGTATAAAAACGGAGGGGGGTGTGTGTTCTTGTGTTCGGGACACGCAGTTTCRTTCGGAACACGTGGTGAGTGAGCAGTTGCATTGTGCATCGCCTGTTTTGTATGTTGTTGTTGTTGTTGTTATCATTATTATCACTGTTCTACTTTGTTTTATTTCCATTATTAAACTGTTTTTATCTCAACCCGTGAGTTTTCCTTCGTGTACCCTCCCGATTCTCTCCTCCATCCTACCGGAGTGGGGGGGGTGAGCGAGAGGCTGCGTGGTGTGTAGTTGCTGTCTGGGGTTAAACCATAACAGTCATCATGCTACCTCCAGTCTACATTTGAAACRTTCAGGTCAGATATCATTCCCTTAAGAAGGTTTCACTGAGTGATTTTAAATCTAAAGGGCAMGCACAACAAAGTGTCCTTAAATAAGTTCATTTCAATCTACTTTTACCTGTTACTAACAGACAGCTCGGCAAAACACTTGGGCTTTCAACATCCTCCCAGCATGGCCTAATAGCACCAGGACGACTCTTACTTGCCCTGGGGTGCCCATACTCCACCCACTGCCTGCCTTTCAACTGAGAAGCCACATGCTGGCAGGGGCAGTCACAGGCACCTAAAAACCCATGCTGCACCCAGCTCCAGCGGCCACCTTCGTGCCACCACCTTTTGCCTGCTGCATCCAGCGGGAGCGGAACCCGGGACGAAGGAGAGCAAGGAGGTGTTCACGGGAGCGCTGGGAAGGACGATGCTCTTCAAAGGCTCTCTGGTGTGCTAGCASAACCACGTAAAGGACTAGGAATGTTCAGTTACAAACAAAACCTTTGCTAAAGAAAAGACACCTCAAATTCAATATATTTGCTTTCGTCCACTTTTACTGCATGTTACAATCAAGGATCACCGTAAGCAGCACGTGTTGTACTGCTGCGATCCAATTAATTTTCCAAGTACTGCAAAGATTAGGCACATATGAACCAGAAAGAAAAAACAAAACAACTATCACACATGAGAAAAAGGTCTGGCTTCCATTTCAGGGAATATTAATAACTGAAATTGTTAACAACTGACGGACAAAAAGACTGTTCTGCTTCCTGCTGGTTTAACTGCTTCTAGGCAAAACTATGATTAGTGCTAATAAGCCTAGAAATCAAATAAGCCTTAGTAACAATACAGAACAGCAAGTTACCAAATAACTAGTCAGAATGGTCTCCTGCAGCCGAAAATACAGCGGGAAGGCTGCTTGAAAGACCAGAGCGAAATCTGCATTTGACATTTGCAAGGCAAGTGACTTTATACACGAGGCGAACCATTTAGACRTATTTCAAGTCCTGTAAAATCAGCTCACTCTGCCTTCTTAACTGTATTAGTAAAAACAAAAGGGGAAAGGACTTTGCTAATGGGAGAAGAAAAGTCAAAATTACTACAAGTAGCCCATGTAACTGTCTTAGGAACCTATATATTAAGCCCAATTCCTTATATCTGGTCTGCTGCCAGTGAAGATTTGCTCTGTCGCTACTGGGCAGCGCTCTGCCGGGGTGCCGCGGGCCGTTCGGCTGGTACTCTCTATCCTGATAGTGTTACGGGACCTGATGCCTCTGAAACATGGAGAGTCCTGGGATGCTTCTTTGGAAACCCAAAGATGACACAAGGACAGTATAGCTGCTTCAAAAACATCCCCTCGCCCTATTAAAATGATTTTCTTTCATTCTGAAAGATCTAACAATGCATTGAATTTCTCAGCCAAAATCCCRAGGAAATGCTTGTGACTTTAATGGATTTACATTTTTCCCTGAAATAGAGATTTTTGTAGCATAGTACATGGCAGCTACAACAGAGGGAAAAAGACATTTAGGCCAAACCCCTACCACAGGTCAGACCAAATTTCCATACACGACAAAGACGACATTAGCTCTTAAGCGCTGCCTGAAAGATTCAGAGCAAATAACCTATGCCAGTACTTCACTGGAAAACATTACGAAGCTCTGAAATACTCCAGCAGATGCAAATGTTTTGTAGAAACAGAGAATCTACAGATCAAGCTACAGAGTGTGGCTTTGTCACTGAACAGGAAGGGTTGAACAGGGATCTCCTTTTTTCTTTGTAACTATAACTTAATCTGTATTCCTCTACTAAAAGGATTGCAATAAAACTTGTATAATGAAAGGACAATTAAGTCACTTAACATTAAGTGCAAAAAGTCATAATTTGATAATGACCCACTAATTTCAGCAAGATAAGACACTAATTACTTACGGAAATCAAATTTGCACTGGTAATGCAGTGACTGGACCACGCTGAAGCAATTCAGAGACATTCATTAACTCTGTTTCCRTATGCCACCAAATCACAGCGTGTTTCTAACGGAGACGCTCTGAGGCTGGGAGGACATCACGTTACCTCCTGTTCGATTCCTGCCATGACACCCTGTACGAGGCAAGGCAGATTCTGGACTCACAAATCGTACTTATTTTATGGGTTTCCAGCCAGACAAATACTTGTGTCTGGCAATCCAGAGGAAAGCAGGTGCTTGCTGAAGTTAACCACCAGTCCTGAACCTGATACAATTAAGTTTGAGGATCAATTAAGAGAAATTTAAATGCTAACCACTGGCCTATCGCTGCCTCAGCTGCACCAGAGCGACGGCACCTATACACACCATACGTTAGCCAACCCACGTGAAAACCTATGGACTTGCAGCTACTGCCCACCCCAGCCGGAGCACAGTGCCTCCGCACAAACAAGGCAGAGCTTCCCCCACCGAATACCAACTTGGGCAGTTCAGGTCCTAGCAGGAGCAGATCCTCTCCACCTGGAGAGCCACCCACACAAACCACCCCMGACACATTGCAACCAGCTCCCCCAAAACCTGCTGCTATTCAGAATCCGGTGATGCTCAAAGAACGGTTCAATTTTATTTTATTTTTTTTACAGCAAATGCCCAAAAGAAGCGTTGGCCATAAAATACAGTGGATTTTTTTTTCCTCRTTGAAAGAATAATCTGTGGGTATCTACAATAATTCTAATTGATACCCCACAGCTACTTAATCTCATGGACACTGAAGAAAAATGAGGTCTGGCTTGGTTTTGTTCAACACCACCAGGTGGCAATAGCAGCCCAGCTAACCCRGCTAACAGCAAGCCAGCTGTAGGAACTGCTTGTCACCCTTTTTCCTTTCATTCAGCCCTATCCTAAGCTTTTTTAATTTGCTAGTAGTTAAATTCAGTGCCAGATAACCATGTATAATAGAAGGAACCCCCCACAGCTATTCTTATTTAATGAGAGAGTCCAAAGATTGGGTCAAACCTAAGTAGCCCCCAAGAATCCATGAACAATCACTTCCAACCTTGCAAATCCTGCTTTTTCTGCACAGAAGGCATAGCTGCCTCATGCAGGCTATCCATTACATTCACTTACTTCTGCAAATCGACTCCCCTTTGGTGTACTTTGGTTCAAAGAGTGAACGATGCAGCCCTGAATCTCCCGTTACCTGTAGGCCACTTAATTATTTTCTGCTACCACAGGACACCATTACTTCTGTTTTGTAACTTCATGGAACTTCCTTATGAAACGATGCTATATATTCTCACGTAATASCATGCAACACACTACTAATTCACCATCCAGACACTGCATATATGCCCAAAACCACATGACATCTGGAAAAGCAGAAAAAGAAGATGCTTTTTGATGACCTGAGAGCGATAGAAATACACCAGGCCCCTATTTGGACAGAAAGCTAGATCAAAAAGGGTGCTTATACTCCTCAGCTTTCCATGAGTTTTCTGTGTAAGGAGTTAGGAYCTGATGGTCTTATATTACCAATTATTTTGTTTAAGTTTGATCAAGAGGCAGAGGTGGCTTGGTGTATGGAAATTAATTCCCATTGCAAACACAAGTATAGTKGCAGGCATCACACTGGATTACGACGCTGTAAATCAAAAAGCAATCTGGCCTCATCCAGTATCCCAGGACTACATTTTCTAAACTTCTCGGGCAGTTTAGTAAACAAATCTGTGGGGTTTTTTTTAAACTGAGTTGTAGGAAGAAGGTAAATTCATATATAAAGTTACATCTCTGATCTGACCTCACCAGTATCCCATTTGGAATTACAATAAGGTAGGCAGAAATCAGTCATTGATCTACATCTGCTTTTCAGACTTACTTTCAGGCTGATCCTGAGTGCTGAATGACTTCAGATGGCCAGTAACTCCCAACTCCAGCACCACAAAGATCAGCAGCGCACTCTCTTCCTAGCAGCCATGCTTCTGGCCTGCATGGATCAACTCACTGACSGAGTCAAAAGACATTTTATACAATTCTAAAGCAGACCCTGAATAATTCGCATTGTAACCACTGTTCTCTACTAAGATTTTTCTGTTAAATGAGATGGATTAACACCCACATCTCTTTCCACACCAGCTAYGGGTCCTCATTAGAGGTTAGCAGTCACTCCTGAGCTGAATTAGAGAAAGGGTTTTAACAAAACATGAACAACTGATCATTTTAAATTGGCTATCTGACACTGACAATCTCTCTTCCGTGTGTTGTTTCACCTAGAAGATATTAACCAATTTAGATGCACATGATAAACCATAATCCCCTGCCAGTTCTATACAGCACAATGATCTAGAAGAGAACTCAGACCTTGGTCCCCCTCCGGAAGGAACACCTACCTGAAGCCTCCCACTTCTCCCAGCACAAGCCCATGCTCTACTCTGACTTTCCCTGCTGTGGAGATGCTCGTATGTGCAGCTTGTTAAGGCTGATGAGCAACAGCAGCCAGTCCCCCCCAGCTTAATCAGGAAGAGCTGAGTTAGCTGGCTGGGAGGGAAAGAGAAGCAGCCAGCTGCAAAATGTTAAGGCATGTCCACTAACTGGGGGAGGGCTTGAAGCATTAACACTTTGTCAAAAGTCTTATCCCAAGACTGGGAAAGGAAACGTGACTGAAGACAACAGAAGGTGGTGGCAGAGAAGGAGGAGAAGGAATAATATTTTCTTGGCTTCCACCCATCACTGTAGACTCCTAAAACTGAGTGCATTCATCCTTAGGATGCAAAGGATTTATCTATGCAGACGTAAAGCCACTGGAAAGATTATCTTCTGGTAGGCAAAACCCATTGGCACCTTCTTGTCAGAGGAACGGCTGTTCAAATGCAAGTTATGCACCAGGACTTTTTGTCCCAAGTTGCTTTGGTCTTTAAAACCAGTTCCAGTATTGTCTGCAATTTTATTCATAAAGCTAAATTATGACTTTAACTGCAAAATATATTCTAGCTCCTTCAGAATTTAAAATAAGAAATCAGAATATGAAACTTCCCACTGACTCCAGCTGCGATATGTTTGTTATTTCACACTTTCACCCACACTCATTGGAAATTCAGTTCCAATGTGACAACTTGAAAATTGGTTTTAATCACAACTAATACATGGAGGATTTTTTTTCCCCTCTCTTTTTGTTCCTTACATCCCATAAGCACTGAATACGATGATGTGTAGAGTGGCAGAAGGCGAGTCAAATACCTCCTGAAGGTACTCCAAAGCRCCACACACCTGAGCGACCGGTGTCAAGCTCTGCAAAACACAACCAGATACCAAGAAACCCAAAACACAATTTAATCTGAACTATTCTTCTGAGCATTCAGCCTSAGGCCTAACACTGCAGCTATTCACAGCATCCACTAATACCTCTGTGCCATTTCTAAGCCAGAGGACGAACATTTTCCTTTCAGTCTCTTGAATGGAAGAGATGCAATGCTGTATAACCCGCCGGACCTCCACAGAAAAAGACCACATAAGTAGGGTTTCGCTCTGTGTTCAAACTGGTAAGATTTGCAAAGCTAAACACAAAGTCAACCTGCCGCACACAGCAATACGGTAGCTCTACTTCTCTAGAAAGGAAGCTATTTTTAAACTGCAGTAGCAATGTGAACTGCATAAATTAGCATAATTTCAGCCTTCACAGATAGTTCTCAGTTGACTGTGTTACATGCTACGAATTAASACTCTGCAGATCCCTTGCTTCTACTACTGCGGTCAATCATGCAATTCATGGGGCTTAAAATCCCCTTTTTCAGTCCTCCAAAATCTCAACGGCCTTTTTTTACATTCCTCTCTTCCTTTTCAGACCAGTACTATCAAAGGCTTGGATTTCATTACAAATCTCACAAGGTCTTCATGTGTAACTGGTGGTTATGTGGCTTTGCAATTGCAGGACATCCTACTATTTTCTCCGGTGGTGATTTTCTCCTTGTGGGCAGATGGCATCAAAGTGGAGTGCAGATGGCAACCCACAGCCCACAAACTCCTCGTTATAATTTGAAATAGTGTACGCAGCTCTTAGATTCTTATCTTCTCTTTACATTATTTTCAGCATTAAAGGATAAATTGTTGTTTCCAGAAGACACAGCCAAAAGTAACGATACCTGTTTATAGTTGAGAACCTTCTCCTAACAAAGAGGTAATGATGTGCCTTGTATCTTCACAAGTTTTATTAAAATCCATAAATCAGGGGAAAGGATTTTAAATCAACTATCTCTTGCTTTGATTCAAGTATTACCTTAAGGAAAAAAATTCAATGATAAGGAAAAAGCAGATCACGAAGCACGAAGGCTTAAGAGTCACACAGTTAGCTATTTAAGGTAATTTCATGGCTCCAGGTATCACTTTACCTGAGCTGCTTGGAATTATAATGGATTTATCTCCGCAGAACACCTGTGAGATAAGGGACCTGACAAACTGCAGCAGGCAGCAACTAGGTGACTTGTCTGAAGCTACGCTGATGGCCTGGGGGTCTTCAGGGCTCCCACGCTCACCACTGCATCCTCCCTGCCCTTTAAGGACCRAAACCCTTCCTGGCAGGAAGGCACAGCTCAAAATGAAGGTGCCATAAAAACTAGTCTTACCATTCTTTCAAGCTTTTTCACAGATGTCCAGTCTRGTGGAACTGGCTTTCCTAACCTTTTGACCAGTTGGAAAAGTCCTAAAAACAGCAAGTTAAAAATATCTGTGGTGGAAAATAGTAAGGAATGAAATAGTCAGCATTAGARATCTAGCCTGGATCTCCGAAAAATTTGTATTAATAAATGGAAAAGTTTGTATTAATCAATGGAAAAGCATTAAAAGATACAAACTTATCCTTTAGTTATAAAAAGAAAACAAACAATACTTAAAACACGCAAGTGACATGGTGATGAGGATTTACTAACTCGCAGTCAGCTCTCACACACAGCGTAAATGAGAAGCTGGCTAATTTGCTCCCATTCCAGAAGCCTAGAGTCAGACTTGATAAACACAAATAGCATTATTTGTTTGAAGTTTTGACCTGGTGCCTGACAACCAGTTACTAATCCACACTGTTCTACCTCACTATAATGGCACCTTCTAAACTATCTCGCAAAATGTTTTCTATTTAAAGCACGGATGCATGTTGCTTAACTGAATTCACTGCCTTTAAGAGTAACCATTAGCAAACCTTTTCCTCAAATGGCTGAAATTATTTGCATATTATACATCAAAAACATTCAGATGTTCAACTGAGTTACGGTATACATACACTACAACGTAAATAATTTGACTATATAATTGTCCTGGTTCCGGCTGGGACAGAGTTAACTCTCTTCCCAGTAGCTGGAGGGGGTGCTGGGTTTGGGGTTTGGTAATGAGAGGAACGTTGATGGCCCATTGACGCTTTGGTTGTTGCTGGGTGGTGCTTGCACCAGGACTTTCCAGCCTCCCATGCTCTGCCAGGTGCAGGGGGAGCTGGGGGGGAGCAGAGCCGGGGCRGTTGACCCAGCTGGCCAATGGGGTATTCTATACCATGTGACATCAGGCTCAGTATAAAAACGGGGTGTGTGCGTGTGCGTGTGTGTGTGCTCTCATGTTCGGGACACACGGTTTTGTTCAGGACACGCGGTGGGTGAGCAGTGGCATTGTGTATCGCCTGCTTTGTATACTCTGTTATTGTTGTTGTCATTATTATCACTGTTCTGCTTTGTTTTATTTCCATTATTAAACTGTTTTTATCTCAACCCGCACATTTTYCTACTTGTGCCCTCCCGATTCTCTCCCCCATCCTACTGGAGGAGGAAGGGTGAGCAAGCGGCTGCGTGGTGTTTAGTTGCTGGCAGGGGTTAAATCATGACAATAATATAGGGCTATAATCTTCCACAGCATGCAGGCATGCTAATGATCTTACACATGGACAACATGAGATGAAATAATGAAGTATTTCATCACTGAGGGCAATTTATCTTGTCTACATTCATGGAAGAAGATTACAGGAGGTCATCTTCTTAGTGGTTTCCCTTTCACAACAAAAAAGACAATAATYAGTTTTCATTATGGAAGACTTGTCCTTTCTGTTGTACCCACGTGACAAATACATGAATAACTACATGGTATCTTCTAACACAAAGGTTTAAAAAGGGTAATAGAAATGCTTAAACTTCAATATTGAAGGATTTACGCATGTCGAAAGAACCTAACAGATATGTCTTCTCTCTCGCTTAATGACTTGTGTTTCAATCCAATAAGGGTCTTCAGAACTGACCATTTGAAACTGCTGTTCCATGAGAAATGTCAGCTCAAGTTGTGACTCAAGAGAATAAAAAATTTCCAGAGGAAGAGAAAGCTCCATCGTAACTGCCTTAAGAAAGCCCTGACTTTGTAAAGTCCATCTTCATCACACAGTATCTTGCAGTTTGTCCAAAGGCACATTCAGAGCCCTTCAGCACGAGAGGCCCATCGCCTATGGAAAGGCAAGAGAATTTTGGCAGAGGATGAAATCCTGTGCCAGCATTTCTGATGCAGTAAGAGTGACTCTATGACACATCTGTTCCTCTGCRAGAAGCTGAATCTGCCTGTGACAAGGTCAATTTTGAGAAGGGTTGGTATTAAAAGATTATGCTCCCTCCATCCTCTCATTGAGGCTGTGGTAATTATTTCAGRGGAGTGAAGGAATTCTTGGATCCTCCAACTCTTCCTTCCCTCTCAAGGTGACTCTGGCTGCTGTCACAGCGCCCAGAGGAATGGCACGGCACATCCTAATTCCGTAACTGTGAAATTAGCCATTTTCAACCTTGAAATTTAACCCTAAGAAATTGAGTATGCGGTAATCCACGTAATCCAGGCCTCTACACCTGTCCCTCTTCCAACTAATCTCGCCATCCTTCATCATGTCACATCTTAATTTAGAGTCCTATCTGCTAAGGTCAGTGTAAGTGGATGCTCAGGAAGTCAGAACAAGTATTTGTCACACAGCAGGACCAATTATTTCCATTGTGAACTCTGCGAGATACAGAAATATCAACAGAGAGAAAAGCCCTTCCCCAGCGATGTGTAAATGATCTCTACAAATGTTCTGGGAAGCTGCTAAGGAACAAATAAATAAATAAATGTAGTGTAGCCCTGGATAATGCGATCTGCTGGTATTAAGTTTTCTCCTGAAGGAGTTAAGTATATACCAGCTGCTCTACATTAAACCGAGCTGGCATTTTAAATCATGCAAATTAGCTGAGCTACCATCCATTTCAACCCAGCATTTAACAGCATTGCTATAAATGATGCAAAGTACTGGCCAAACCAAGCCCTGCCATTTCAGCTGCTGTCGCAGAAGAAAGGAGGAGGGAGGGTATCGGCACTGAGTAATGCTGCAGCTATTCACAAGATGGTTTACAAGAGACTCCTTCCACCACAGGTATTGTTCACATGACCGAAATGTGCACATGTGCACAGAAAGCCCACGGCTTTTATTAGTTAAAAATCCATTTATATATGCTGCTAAGAACCACTGCAAAATTCTCTAAAATTAAATGATTTGCCAGTGGAACACTGAACTTTCAAATCTTTCTTTGCTTAATGCTGTACAATAAACACTGAGTGGATCTGACGGGCCATCGGCTCAGAAATGCTGACACAGCAGCCTACGGGAAGCCGAGGGTGGCATCAGTCCCCACGATAATGTCACACACCAACGGACATTTCTCAGGCTATGAAAGTAATAGATTAAAATTTGTGCTTGTTCAACGCAAGCCCCTTTTCTGCTGAATCTCAGAGAGCTCAGGAAGCAATAGAGGACTAAATCTTACCTAGTTCATATTGTTGTGGCCAAGAGATTAAGTTTCAGCACAAATCTGAAACCGTGTATAGGAGAGCGAAGTATCTGCTGTTGAGTAGTCTAGGAGCTTTGTGGACTGCCTTTTTGATTTCAGGTTCTTTCATATGCCGTTTTTTGTGTGTCCCCCCTTTTTTTTTTCCCCTTTCTTTTTTTCTCCTTTTTTCAAGTGCCTACTGCAGCAAGTAACCTGCTCAATAAGGAGAAGCTGGCCTTGATTCTTGTGTTAAACATAAGATACAGCTGCCTTGCTATCTGACTTGATAAAACAAATCACCGGTGGGTATGACCCACGGGCATTACATCCCACTGCCCAATACAGCATATGCACCACAACTCAYGTCACCTCCAACAGGGTTGGTCTTCCAAGTCTCACCACCTCAATGCCTTTAGGCCAAAATACACCCACAAGAGGAACATCTTCTCCAGGATCCCGAAAGCAACCCATGGCAGAGGCGGCCGAAAGCCCACCACAGGACCCTTGCTGACCCCCAACACCCAAGCTTGGGGAGTTGGCGGCAAGACAGGACACAGCAGGTAGACCTGGCTCTCCTTACCTTGCCCTTYGGCACCTACTCCTTCATCCAAAGGCAGCCGCAAGCAGGGCTGGCCTGGGGTCCCCACAGAGCCTGGGGTCCCTCTGCGTCTTCTTCTGCTGCAGGCACCTACCACAGCTCGGCCAGTGGATCCCAAAGACAAACATCTCACAGAAAGGCACTGCACCTCCAAATTTGTCACAGTATTCACAGTGTTTCCCATTGCCTGGCACCGCAGTGAGAAGCGACCACAGGGAAAGGAGAAAATCCCRGGTAAGTCTCACTCGCTGAAGATGCTTCCATCATTAAATTTTAAGTGCATGACATTTTCATTCACAAACAGATCCTCTTCCAAATATTTCTGCTCCTTATGACAACTAGATTTCCTTTCACCAGTTTGGAGTCTAAGTATTAAATCCTGTAAAACAAATCACTCCACTTGTTCCAAACCCTACCAGGTAAAAGGCCTCTTACAGGCAACTGAAAGGAAACTCGCCATTGCTGCAGCGAGGGAAGTTTGTATTCGACTGCTTGGAAACGGGATGCTAGGCAACCGCTGCTCTTCCCTCTTGAAAAGCAGAAAGTGGTTTTGTTTTGTAAATTAAAGCAAATTCATTAGAATTCCCCTGGCAAGGTTGTGTAGGGATAAATAGGACGCTGCTGCCTCCCCTTTCCAGCTCCATGCTAGAGGACAGGCACCTTTTTGCCAGCTTTCCTTGGCAGTGCTCGCCTGGCACATTACCCTGGAGATCAGACCCCTGTGTGCTCCAGAGCCCATCTCGGAGGAGTAAGACATAGCAATGCTGAAAATACTCCTTCCCAAAATAATCTGTCCCAGTTAAGCCACAGACAAGTCTGGAATACGTATGGTGGTCCTGAGAAGCAGACTGACCCRTGGTTATCGAGCAAGAAAAGAGAAACACGTTTCTAAGCTATTGCTTCAAATGGCCAATGCATATTCGATCTTGAAACACACATGACATTTTTAAAATTCGTTTTGAAGACTTAAATGCCCGTAAAACTCTTTGAAATTAAGAATAATTTATAACGGAATCAAATTTGTCTTACCAGACCAATCCATTAATTACTGTCTCCACCAGCTATAATCAAAGTCGCGCACTGATCTTTGTGGATGCAAATGTGTCCTCTGCATCTGTTCCAGGCCTTTAACCTCTGACACACACATACAGACACTGTTCTCAGATTACGTTTCTCTAAGAAAATATAACTTTGCATCATGTTACATTGGCTAAGGAGGATTTCTGACTCCAAAAGACGTGACATGAATCTTTGTATCTGCTTGATCTTACAATACTATGCCTGATAGATTGTCTATCTGCCCGAGGAAGCAAATTCGCTAAACCCCTTGTACAAACTGATTAGAAATGACTTCTTGGTAATTAACGTCATAATCTGAGAAACAGCCAAAATAGATATGACATGGAAAGACAGCTGTTACAGTCCTCTAAAAATACTTGTACAAAACCAGTATTTACCTTATCGGTACTAAAGTTACCTGTAGTTTCTAACAGTGGATATGGTTCAAGTGGACATGGCTAAAGAAAAAGGAATCTGCTTCTAAATATTTATTTCAAGATATACAAGTGTAACGAAGTCTCARTATCCATGTTCACCATAAAGTGTCGACACACTTTATCAACTAGATCAACAACATGAAATCCCACCAGGGTATTCATTTTGTTCTACCAATRGGCAAGTACATAGAATTAATAGATGGCAGAAAAATGCAATATAAAAATAATGTCTGGTCAGCACTTTCAGTAGAAGATAGGTGATCCTATCAGGGAAGACTCACCTCATCACGTGAAACAAAAAGGTATTACTACAACAATCTTTACAACTGAGAATGTCTCTCAGTTGTCCAAATGGCAGATCCATCAAATTGATTACAAGGAGGCTGAGGTGCTAGGAAAGATTACAGATCCTCGYATGTTGTGGCAATGAGACCACCACAAAATCCATTTAGTTTGAAGAACAGCCTCTAGAGAGCTCTGTCACAGACTTAAAATACCCTGCAAAGTGCTGGATACAAAAGGAATTATAATTCCAGCCTATCATACACCTCTTCCACTTCTCCCAAAAACAAAGCACTTCTCCCAAAAACAAAGTACAGGTGTCCTCAGACAGCTATCCTAGAAGATTTTATTCCTATACAACTCTGAAAAATGTAGTTGCCAATTAGCAAAAAGGCCTTGTTAGCGTTATTAGGGAGAGGAGGAACAACACGGAAATGATTGAGCAAGTTAGTTGAGACCTTCCATTTGGAAAAAGCGTAACCAAATCAACAAGATCCCAGCAGTGATAAGAGCTACTTCTGCAGCCAYGTAAGTAAGCCAGCYTGTCAAGGGGTTTTGGTTTTGGGKTTTTTTGTTGTTTTGKTTTTGTYTGGGTTTTTGTTTATATAACATGAGAAAGCCTGGTTGTGTATAATTAGATAACTTTGTTGTCAGACAGGTGACACAAACATCTCTGGGTTTCTCCAAGAAGACTTTACGGCCCACTCCCCTACGCCTCTGGGACCATCTAAGAATCTGTCCTTCCCCCACCCAAGGCATGGAGGGAGCAGCAAGTCARGCACCTTGGCCTCCACTCTTGTGAGCCCCCAGAGCTTGACGGAAGGACTAGTAGTATTTAGTACTTTTATGAATAGACCAACTTCCACTTTGAAAGAATACGCCAATGAATCCATCAACTTATTGCCCAAGAATTCATGGTCTGGAGACCCGACCATGTTTTCTTATCAAGCATAGCACTATCGCTATCAAACCAATACCTGCGAATCCCTAGTTCCTTGGTCTCTACAGTCCATAAGTTTTTCTTCTTGCTTGTAYAAAATAAAACCTCAACAACTACTATGGGAAAGTAGCCCTCTTCACAGCTGCTAGTTCCTCTAATACAGCCTTGCTACTGTCTGCTACCTGCAGGCAATTCTGAAGTCGACACCGTAAACATGARCTCACCACTACATGCTTTTGGATTATACCATGGTGATCATTACGTAAAGGACAAGACAGAAGAAACAGACCAATATTAGTGACAGGCCAGGTAAAATAAGGAGATTTAGGGTCTCTTTCCAACTATGAGAGAGAKGATATGGCAGCTTCTAGCCATAGCTGTAGAGAAAAAAAACCACACAAGCTGAGAATAGGGAGAAGACTTAAGGAAACTTTCAAGATCAGGGATGGACACAGGGTAAAATTTAAGAAGAGGCCATGGGAGTAAACAGGACATTGTCAAAATATAATGATATTACAGTCCAAACTGAACACGCATAGGGGCAAAAGTCCTGGTAAAAGTGTATTTTGGAATCCAGGAGTTAGATATTTTTTCTTTTCATGTATTGTTTTCCCACACATTGCTTCCAATTCTAAAATAACCCCGAAGTAAAATGAAAAATAATCCAAGGATAACACACCTAAAAATACTTTCAAGAGAAAAAAAAAAGGTTGAATCAGAGTAAAACTTCAGATCTCAGCCTGTTTTAAAATAAGAAGTGACCTGTTTTCTCAGTTATTTATTTTAATAAATGGTTTATTTGTTTTAAGTTTTAGCAGTTATTTCCATGCCTATGCTTTGCAAAACTGAAGAAACTGAGAATGTTTCCACAAACTATTTCAGAAAGAACAATTTACAGATAAAATTAGAGGCATACAAGCAAGTGCCAAGTTTTTGATTGAATTCCAGTTCTTGGTGAATGGAAAACCAGCAGCTTCCTGTTACAAAATGTACCAACAGTTCATGTCTAATAATACACATAAAATCTGACCATTTATATACTTTAAATATAGATTGTTTCTAAAAATAATATTCAAGCAGGGTATTTTTAGCCAGGTAAACTTCTCAGGAGAATGAATCTGAGTTTGGTTGAGATTCTACAGTTTGCTGTAAGGAAAAAATAAATTAATGGGTTAAATTTTAAGAGCATCTTTTCATTTATACCAGAATAAAAGTAGAAAGTTTAGCCCCAAAACTTAAATTTAAGTAGAAAGCAAATGAGAAAAAATGGAAGAAAAGAAAACACATCCTTCCATTAAAGGCCCACCTATCACTTTATTCAAAACTGTATCTTCTTAAACAGCACTTAAAATATTTATTCTGATTTGCAAGTTTGGGAAGTTCAAACAAAATGATTATTGATTTAAATCCCTCCTTAATTTCGTCCACCTTGGTAAGAAAAATGGATTTGTAGGCTAAAAGCATTAAAATACTCTACAAATTAAACAGATTTAAAACTAGTGATGAGATAATCTGGAAACTGAAATTACAGAGTAGAAAATGTTTCTCAAAGGACTCTTCAAAGGAAATMAAAAATAGCCAAAACCAGCCCTGAGTTTCCAAAACCAAGAACTGAATCCACCCTTCCTATCTCAGTAAAATAACGGCTTTCTTTTCTGATACCCTTGGATAGAAAAAAAGAGCATAGGTGGTGGTGTTCTCATAATTTTCTTTCTTTTTCGTACTTCTCAGGTACTTGAAAATTGGGAAAGGTTCATGTTTTGTTTACCAGACCCCTTCTTTATAATTTGATTTTTTTTCTTTTTTTCTTTTTGAGAAGTAAAGCTCAGGTTTAGTGCCAGGAGTTTTAAAAAGCAGTATCTGTTGTTCTCCTCTCCTAATATGCTCGTACCTCTCTGCATCTCCAGGAGATTCCTTTAAGATAGATCTGATATTTCATACTGCCTGATTTTTGATGAGAGTATTTTGCAGAAGACTGCAGAACGTTACTTTATGATGAGCTCCATAAAGCATGCCAGCATGCACCCTCAGTAAGTTTGCAGATGACACCAATTTGGGTGGGAGTGTTGATCTGCCTGAGGGCAGGAAGGCTCTGCAGAGGGATCTGGACAGGCTGGATCCATGGGCCGAGGCCAACTGCATGAGGTTCAACAAGGCCAAGTGCCGGGTCCTGCACTTGGGTCACAACAACCCCACGCAACGCTACAGGCTTGGGGAAGAGTGGCTGGAAAGCTGCCCGGCAGAAAAGGACCTGGGGSTGCTGGTCGACAGCCGGCTGAACATGAGCTGGCAGTGTGCCCAGGTGGCCAAGAAGGCCAACGGCATCCTGGCCTGTATCAGGAATAGCGTGGCCAGCAGGAGCAGGGAGGTGATCGTGGCCCTGTACTCGGCACTGGTGAGGCCGCACCTCAAATACTGTGTTCAGTTTTGGGCCCCTCACTACAAGAAGGACATTGAGGTGCTGGAGCGTGTCCAGAGAAGGGCGACGAGGCTGGTGAAGGGTCTGGAGAACAGGTCTTATGAGGAGCGGCTGAGGGAGCTGGGGTTGTTTAGCCTGGAGAAGAGGAGGCTGAGGGGAGACCTTATCGCTCTCTACAACTACCTGAAAAGAGGCTGTAGCGAGGTGGGGGTCGGTCTCTTTTCCCAAGTAACAAGCGATAGGACGAGAGGAAATGGCCTCAAGTTGCGTCAGGGGAGGTTTAGATTGGACATTAGGAAAAATGTCTTCACCAAAAGGGTTGTCAAGCATTGGAACAGGCTGCCCAGGGAAGTGGTGGAGTCACCGTCACTGAAGGTATTTAGAAGATGTGTAGATGTGGCGCTTAGGGACATGGTTTAGTGGTGGGCTTGGTAGTGTTAGGTTTACGGTTGGACTCAATGATCTTAGAGGTCTTTTCCAACCTAGATGATTCTATCATTCTATCAGCTAGCAGTTAGGTAGAAGGACTTAATGCTTCTCTGTTGTAGCCAACTGCAGTTCAAACAAGCCTCCAGCAGAGACTGAGAGGAGAAGAAAGAGTAGTTCTGTAGAACACACAATGGATAAACAATCTAGGAAAAGTAAGAGGAAAACTCTAAAAGCTGTCAAAGAAATTCACCAGTGCAGCCAGGGAGTCAAAGGCAGGCAGGGAGAAAGCGAGAAAAAAAATTAATAATTAACCCATTTCTGGTTAGAGGGCAGCTGGACCAAAGTGTCCTGCCTGGGTGCTGCCGTACATCAAGTGTCAGAGCAGGAGATGATAAAAATTACTTGCTCAAATAGGGACAAAGAAAGTCAGAGTGTTCACTGAAGAAATACAATTTTATGGAGTAAACTAACAGTTTCAAGGACAGAGGGAGAACACATGGACACCATATGCATAAGCATTTTGAACTGATTAACAAGTAGTAGCAAAGGAGAAACATAATCTAATAGTCAGGGGACTAGCTAGTAATTTTCTATAGCACTGCAGACTTTATGACCTTGGGTAAGTCTCTTTGTGCCTTAGCCACTCATTTATAAAATAAGAACAATATCCCTACCTCTAAGCTCTTAGGTTAAGTATATTAAAATTTGGAAGCCCCTTAGATATAACCTATTAGCAGACATCAGAGCAGTAGCATAAAAAAATAAAATAAATCAGAAGCAAGAAAAAAGGTCATATTAAATGAGTGTTTAAAAAACACTAACCATGGGCCGTAATAACTTGAGTGAATTCAACAGCAGCATTATTAGCTCAACAATAAGTATCTTTGGAAATCCCATCTTCGGCAATTCGATAGTGAAGGTACTGAGCTTGGGAAGGAACATTACACGATGACCAAATTCTCTTTTACTCAAGAACTGGCACAATAAAACTGAAATCAGAGCAAAAAMCATTTTCACTCATTATCCAGTATAATTAAAAAATGAATGGAAGTTTGAATTCCAAGTGACCCTTTGCATATTCTAAATGAAAACCCAACAATGAAAAAGCCTGCTGAGTTTATAGTGCAATCTTACATCTTTTGTTCAAACTCAGGGCATTAAAACAGGGTAACCTTTTATATTAAAAGACAGATCACTGAAAACTCCATGTTAATAATCACAATAAAACAATTTATGAATTGTTTTCTATCGGGTAACATTTCATTTGGAACAACCTCCTAACAATTTAATATTTACCTGTATATRTCCATAAACATATTATCAAAACTATTGTAATCATAAATAGAAGAGGAATTTGGCTACTTAATAGCCTCAGATTGCTTACAGTGTGTCAAAAAAAAAAAAAATCCATCAGAAAGCAAGATACAGCAAGTTTTTTTTCATAGGAATGTACTTAAGTACATAACTATAATTACATAAGCAAGCTCATTAAAATTAATACTAATTTAGAATTATTTTTTTGGTTATATATTTTGATGGCCTGAATCTATAGTTTTTCTTTTTTCTTTTCTTATAGATTTTCCCAACTCTTCAGTAAAATTTCTCTTTTGTACACATCCTAAACGTGACCTCATTTGGTTTCTTCCAACATTGCAAAAAGCTATCTTTTACGGTGAAGTTATCAGTATTACTGACTACATTTCTCATAATTTCTTTTATAATTAGCTCARCAGTGGTAGCGAGACCAAATTTTACACCACTGACGCAGCTCACATAATGGCATTGAAACCAGTCAATGTACATCTGACTTTAAATTGGGTCCAGATAAAGATTTGCTTGATTCCTATCCCTTCTGCAAGATGGCTCTGTAGTAAAACTGTGAAGCCCAATATCATGCATGAAAATGGCTAATGCACGTGAGAAAGGAAGGCATAATATCTCTGCAATATGCTTTATTAATCTTTCTTTCTAAGAAGCTTCACATTAGCAAGACAGTGATACGGAGGTATAAACAGCTTCCGATAAAGTTAATTAAAATATAGAAAAGTAATTACTAATATCTGAACTATATGGATTCATTTGGATTGCTAATGGCATGGGAACGGGGGTAGTGAGGCAGAGGCGGCTAACCAATAGCCAACAGACTGCAAGTCACGTGCGGCTCATGAAACAGTTGATGTGAGCCTAAATTTGAAGCGTGGAAAAATACTGGAGCAACCTATTAAGTAATCAATTTGTGAGCAGCTAGAGTACTTCAAGGCAGCGCACAACTGACTGAAAAACCTCCCTGAAAATTGTCAGTAGTGTGCTATCAACCTGGGAATGGCTATCCAATAGATTTTTTGCAGGGACCTGTAATGTAGCTTCTCTACCCATTCCATTCCAGACCATTGTCATTGACTTGGACTACAGAATGGCTAATGAGAAAAACCCAAGGTTTTTCTAATCTTGATGGGTATTGCAAATGTTTTTGGAGCCCACCCCAGACCTAGAACACGCCAGATGTAGATTATTTTCACAAATTAGGAAAGAACAACTAAATCACCAGAAGAAAAATCTAGTGTAAGACTAGAAAATGGAGAGATCCAGAACGCCCCAGATCTAGAAGGCCCCAGATCTAGAAGGCCCAACTCAACATGATCTCCACAAATTGGGAAAGCAATGTGAAGAAAAATCTAGCTGACCAAGGTGGTTTCATTGCAGACAATGATATCTATCCAGTTTTGAACTGAATTCTTAAAACAAGGTCTAGGCAAACTGAAAAGAGTTCAGCAGATAGCACAAAGAATTGAAAGAGTTCTAGAAATCCTGAGAGAAAAGGTTAAAAGAATTAGGTTTGCCTAGCGTAGAGAAAGAGAAAAGCGAGGGAGAACATGAGCATCTGCCTTCCATGTCCACCAAGGGAGGATAACGGCCTAACTTTCAGCAAATTATTGCAAAGACATTTGCAAAAAAATAACAAATCCCACACCCACCCCTCCCTGCCAAACATTAAGGACAGTTACAGGTAATTGCTGAACATATATACTTTAATTCCAGGTTAAATAGGTGCCTGTCAACTTGAAGTGTTTTAGTGGAAGGGTGGGACCAATGACTTAGTAAGGCCCCAGTGCTTTTAGGACTGCTACGGTTACATAAGACACAAACAGTAATTATTTTTTAGGTTCTCCAGAGAATGAAAATCAAGAAGCTGGAGAATACAACATAGCAGCAATAAACACAGTCATTAAATCCATTATCTCCTTCGGTGGCTTTCACAATAACATGGCAACAGACTGTATTCCTGGAATGGTATCCTACCTCTTGCACYCTGCATGGACAATTTTACCATGCCCATGGACTTCCAATTGGCAATGACTTCTGTCTTAAATAACTAATGCAAATTTAGTAGCCAAATACRTATGACTTTTTTAGAATAACTAATAAATACCATTTTGTATATGAGAGAGAACTATCTTGCTATCTACTTGACGGAAGTTTCTCCGGTAACAAAGTCAAATATTTCCAAAACAATGCTCTCTAAATACGGGTACAATTTATTGGYGGTGTTTTCAAATTAGACAAAATAAGCACCAGTGCAACAGTAGGATACTGTTGTGCACAACACGGGGAATTTAATAAGGAAAAATGATTGGAGTGTGTATATCAGCAACAGTAAAATAGGAATGATACTGCCATGATTCATCGACTCAAGATTTCCGACTAGCATTTACAATGGGCTTGRTGCTAAAACCCTCAGACCTTTCTTTGGAAAGTGCCTCTGAAATACTCTGAAGAATGCTTTTTATAAATTGCACAGCATTTTAAAYAACATGCTGCCCTTATATGGCCTTAAGGCACAAAACTTCCAGTCACTATAAAATCCAGCTTACATGTGTAAAACCGTACCGAGAACAACAACAAGAAAAAAAATCGAAATATTGAGAAGTGATACCACATTTCTCTAGTGGGACACCTTGATTTTCAGCATTTTTTTAAAAAATGAGTACTTTAATGAATRCCACCATGTTCTCCAAAGAATCAGGCTCAAGATAGGTACCATMTGGCACCAAGGAAGCTCATGAACCTAGCACCGGTGTGCAAGTGGCTTGAAACATGCTAAAACAACACCAGAACATGGTTTAGTGTCTTCACATTGTGACTTCTGGTCTATGCACTAGACACAGGCTCTTCTCCAGAATMATCTGTAAACTAAGTGCAGGGAAAAAGGCATATAGAAATTCAAAGTGGAAGTATATATACACCATGATGAGAGAGAAAAAATCATATGCACAAATAGTTAAAGGTACCCCATCTATCTGTTTCATCCCTCCATCATCTCTTTCCCTGTAAGCAGATGTCCTAAAGATGAGGTCAAGTTGCTCTCTGTCCTTATTCTGTACATGCAATTGAACTTTGTTTAATGTAGTGCAAAGCTGACCAACTTCAACAGGATTAAGAGCAACTCCCTAAAATACTCCCAGAACATCCTGTGGCTTGTTGATTATGAAACCCTCCAGAGATATGATAGGAGTTTGAACTCCCTCGTGTTGAAATAGAAGCTGAACTCAGCTACCCCACCTTCTGAGTGAATGCTCTAACCGCTCCGCAGTTGTACAAAAGCRATGCTTCTCTCCACTTGTGTTGCAAGTTGCCTGATATCACCTTGGGTTTTAATGGAAATAGCTTATGCCACTAACTCCAAGAGAAAGTTTGGGGCTGCAAATTCCAAGTCCAGCCTCAGTAAGGAATACAGCACAAGTTACATASATTTTAGTCATTTTTATTTCTTCTCTTTGGTTTTTGATCCAAGTGTCACAATCTCCTTTTAATTCTCCCTCCACCCACACAGGAGGATATTATGTCCTTCCCCGTGGGCTGTAAACTCCATGCGGGGACCAAGATCTACAAAAGATAAGTGCTGAAGCATTTGGTATCAGTCCTACTTGTGGATCTAATCTCTAAATGCCATGATACAATATAACTTCCCTCCCTCACTGGGGATGCCAGGTGCCTGCACAGTAAAATGGTGAGGGCCACATTGGTGCTTAAGACAAAATATCCAGAGAAGCAAGTGATCACCCTCATAGGAGACGTCTATGATTTTTGAGATATTTAGCCCTAGTGCAGCGTTTAAGACTAAACCTTACTAGGCTTATTATCAGAAAGCACTTCTATACCTGAMTGTAGCTGAAGGTTTCCCAAGATAAAAATGCTTCAGTTGCTGACATACCGTCTGGCAGCTGTCCATCCATCCTGTTCCTCCTCCCTTGGGAAGGAGAGGCGATAGAAAAAGAAAAGAACATTGCCCTTGACACAACCGATGTGGAAAAATCCCCCTTTAGATATAGACCAACGTTCCAAATTACTACCTTGAATGGCAAAAATCTGCATGCTTATGTGGGCAGTGGGATCAAAGCTGGATCGATAAGAATAACAAAAAAGGACTGTGTTTATTCAAGATAATGGATAGTAAAACAAACCTCACTGGTTCACACCTTAAAAGGTGGTCATCTGCTGAGACTCCTACCCAAATGAGGTTACTGAGAATGACAAAGCTTAGGATTTCTCCCACTGCTGAAGTTATTCAAAACTCAAAATTATCTGAAATTCCTTTAGCCAAAATCACTCCCTGTTTAAACATAACAAGATAGCATGAAGACCCTTTGATCATTAGGATATAAAAAAATGGGTTTTGTTCCACATCTGCATAAGAGTTAAAACGCCCATAGTATTCCCCTYCATGCTGCAAACGGCTACCACCAGCAGGATCTCTCTGATTATAATAATCTACTGTAAGATGGGAAAGTATTTATGAATAACAATCACTTTTGCAGGAATGTAAATTTCTACGCAGAAACCAAGGCGTGTCTGAGAGAAAGAGCAGCATATAATGAGATTTTGCTGACATTTCAAAATCACAAGGACAGATTCTAGCACAAGGAAGAAGAGAGTACTTATTTCTCTGCTAAGAACAAGATGTGATGTGCAGGTCGGTCTGTCTGCTGCCACCACCCTGCCACCAATAGTTGTCTGTCTCCTTTTCCTGCTCTCGGTCCCTCAGGAACTGCTACAGTCACATTCGTCTGGCCTGAGCAGCCCGATACGTCAGCCTGTCTACCAGCAATGGAAGTGCAGCATATCCTAAAATTCAGGGCATGGGGCCAAACATGCCCAATCATCAGTCGCACTTGTCTTAAGAGAACAGGGTTACGAGGCCATAGATTTCAAAAGCTAGATGGTAAGGATTATTCCTTGAGGAAGGGGGGGGGGGGAAGTATCTGTCATCATTTCCCTATCCCAGTATAATGGTATTGCCTTCTACTGAGCTCAGATATCGGTAGAAGCAGCTTGTAATGTATATGGCTGTTGCCAAAATACATCACGCTGCTATACAGCAATCTCTATATGATGTTAATCAATTCTGCTTGCTGCAGCAGACCATCTGCTTTGCTCACACCGTAGTACGCTAACACGTACTATCTGCTTACACTGCTGTTGAGCTCACCGGGGCATCAGCAGTACAAGGCAATCCGAGCCATGCTGAAAATGTTACTATGCTGACAAAAATTAAACCAGCTGAAGAACGGACATTTCTCCTCCCTGTACAGGAYGCAGCATATAAAAAATACGTTAGAAAACTGATACACATTAAAGGGAAATCTAAAAAATGCATATTGATAATGKGCTGCATCTATGATGTCATGCATTAAAACAGGCAATTCCACTTGAGTATTAATTTCCTAYATAATCTATTCCATTTAGCTGCACTAAAAATGACATGCATATTGTAATGTAACATCAAGCACTGCCTCCCATTCACTCCGCACACAACTACAAATACAAAATGTTCACATGACTAATGCTCCGGTACATACATGACCAAACACAAAACACATTCGTGACAACCAGCAACCTTTCCCCATCCCAGGCACACAACCCAGCCATTAGAATTAGCACCTACAGAAAGAACACAAAGAACACRCCCCATAAACAACATCTCTACCATCTCCCTTCCATAAATCCCACAAGTTCAAGCAAAGGCAATAGAGAAGGCAACACAGGCAAACACCACACACCCCACCATCCCTCACCACCCCACCATCAGCTCCTCCATGCCGACAAAATTACAAAGCCACCCCTTGGTAACACATGCCACTATGCGGAATATAAAACATCCCACCAGTGTRGACAGATGTTATTACACACACACCCCCCTTCTCTCACTGCTGTTCACGCCACTATCTACCTCAGAAAACCTGCTGCACACATTCAATATAGAAATAAATTCTCTCATGCACCTCCCCAGCATTTGGTGCCTTCTAACCTGTGTGTCAAATCCATTTTCTACCGAGGTACTCTTCCTTGGTGGGAGTCCATCTCCTGTGTTTTCTTGTCCATTAGGTGATTTCAGAGGAATCTGGCTGGAATACAATGGCTTCGTCACCTCCACCTTGTTCCCAAACTTCAGGTAACAGGGCTGTGGGATGGTCCTGGCTGTTGGGACATGCAGGATTGGAGCAGCGCTGTGTACGGGTTTAGGTAGTCCCGATTTCATTTTGGAGGCTACCAGGATGGCTGGCATTTTCTCTTTCTGCTTTCCTAACACGTTTCTGTCAGCAGCAGCAACAGCAGAGACAGCAGGCAGGGAGAGAGAAAAGGACACGTTGGGGAAGCTGCCCTACACTAAAGCAGCCTGGTTTACTGCAGGGATCTCCAAAACCAGCTCAGAATTTAAAACCAACGATAAAACCAGCCAAAAAAAAAAAAAAAGAAAGAAAAAAGAAAAAAAAACCCAAACGACTTTCAGCCTAAAATATCTCCCAGCTTTATGCCAGCCTTCCACCTGTTTCCTCTAATTTTATTTTCAGTTCTTCACCACTGTCCTCCTTCCTATTTCTGCTGGTTTTTAACTTGCTCCTTCCTTTCTCTGGCTGACTCCTGTAATTTTCTTCCCTGGAAATGGGAGACTTTCACTCCATTATCTTGTCACCGCATCTCCAAAGTGAGGCAGCCTTTTGGAATAAAAAAAAAGGAACCTCCTGCTGTATATGCTTCCCCTTCCGTATGCACTAGAGAGCGAGCGAGTGAGCGAGCAAGCAGGATTTCCAGCTTAAGATGTCTTTCTTCAGTCTTAGCCAAGAAGCAGATGTAGCTCAGTGTGTTAATGACTGATGCCCTTGGATACGAGCCTTAGAGAATCAAGCTTCTTAAGCCTTAATAGCTGTGAACAGGACAACGATGCCGGAGCAGAAGGAGAAACGTCCGCTGACAGCAATTTTAAAGAAAAATATGCCAGCGGCCACAAAATTTCCCGRCGCCCCCAGTGCTGATCATGAAAACCTGGAAGGGGTGGGGGGTGAGGGGGGGATCGTTCAGCTGTCAGACGGAAAGGCAAGCAGCCGCCACCTCATGCTCCCCTCCCGCAGTGGAGCGGGTTCCCGCCCGGCGCTGCTCAGCGCATCCC